>OX421976.1:11845981-12083466 GCA_949128135.1 Parasteatoda lunata | reverse complement strand
CCAAATATAAATGAAATTATCAAAAAACATCAAGCTCAAATTTCGCATTATAAGTATTCTTATTATTCATTTGTAATTAATCCCTTAATAAACGCACTGTTGTTTTTGTAGTACATATTATATTACTTTATTTAACATTCCAAATTATTATCATAAACTATAATACACAGTGTATTACAGGTAAGTAAACAACTTTTAAACTTCTATTTTTCTTTGTGTGCCGCCAAATTTTGAGATCGTTAAAAGTGTGCCGCGACAAAAAAAAGATTGAGAATCACTGGCTTAGAAAGTGTCTACAAACTATGGAAAAATTGATTCATCGCTCTAACTACAAATGACTGCGATAATTTCTAAAAAAAAAAAAAATTGCTAAATAATTTAAAAAAATTCCTGATTTATAAGTTCAAAAGCTAAACGATAAAAATAAAAAATTAAAAAAAAAATAAAAATAAACAAGTTTTACTTACAAGCAAATATTTTACCTGCTATTTTTAATTTATTATTTCGCTTGAAATTCTATGGACTATTTTTGCGCATAGGAAAACAAACGAATAAATTAAGACTTCTTCTAAAACCTCGTCTTCCAAAGGCCACCCTGAATATAATGTGGGTCCTCCGTTTTCGATTTTCGTAGCGTTAAACAAATGTTTATCGAAAACGTTCAAGAACACCCAAGACAGACCTAAAAGAGACAGAACAAAAGAAGACAGAACAAACCAAATTTATTATAAGGAAACATAGGAAAATTACAATTATACGGAAACTAGGATAAAAAATAGTTGCCATATTTCAATTACCCTTAGGAAAATTTGCCATAGGTCTGCCATAAGAAAAATTACCATAGGATATCTATGAGTTTTGCCATACACTTTTGCCACAAACATATGACAAATTTTTGCCATAAGCGTATATGGGAAATAATTGCCATGCGTATATGGTAAAAGTATTAAGCGGTAGACAGAGTTGCACTTTACAAAAGTCATTCTTATCGAGGCAAAAAGTTTATGATGCAAAATTGTGGCATTTTAAATGTATAGTTGAAAGGCCAAAAGCGGCAAATTTAAACAACATTCAAAGTTTAACGCAAAAATTGAAAGAATCTGAAAGATCACTGCGATGTCTTCGTCGTACCCGTATTTACAGATTCACCTAAAGATAGACCCTCTTCAATCATCAAGACAGGGTTGTCAAGTTTTTAGCAGGCGTCAGTTTTTGGCAGTTTTAAACCATAGATAAAACGGTAACGTCCTTTTCAAAACCTTTGTGTGGTAAAAAACCTTTTCTGTGTAGGTATAAACATTATTTGCGTAGTTTTTGAGATCAAACATTAAATATCAATTTTCTCATATTTAATATATACAGAACGAAAAATCTCAGTAAAAAATTGAAATAAAATAAACATTTTATATAACTATTAAGAATTTTATATAATTATTATTATAAATATATTTTATATATTATATATTCAAAATATCGAGATATATATATATATATATTTTTTAGTACAGACAACTAAATGCGGATTTCTTTAGATATTTATCTATATTTCTAAAATTTATATATCATAAATACAATTTTATATTTATAAAATTGCGAACTACAATTCATACTTAATAGTTTATTAAAAATGCAGTAAAGATAAATTTCGAACTATTATACATTAATGTAATAGTTATTACTTTATATATTAAAATATTATAATATATTTATATTTTTTTTTAAGGTTTTAAACATGTGACAAAAAAAAACTCTACAGACAGACATAATGCCTTAAATAATTACTCAAATTTTTTGATAGTTATATGGTTTTAGATAGTTTTTGTCACTTGTAACAGAAACCTATATTTAACGCTACAAACAAAGGCACAGAAAGACTGATAAAAACAAAACCGTCTATTTAAAAAGAAAAATTTACAAATAAGCAACTTTGGATAAAATTTCCTTATTTTTACTAATTATTGTTTAATGTCAACATCTAATAATAAATAGCGAAAAACCGTTAAGTCTTACAAAATTCTTGAATTTTGAAAGATAAAAATTTTTTCAATAATAAAAATTTCGTTATTTGTTAAACAAAAAAGATTTCATTGTTTTTTAATGTTAAACTTTTCCTTAAGGAATTTTTAACGAAATTATTCTAGCGTTTAGCTCTGTTGATTTATTTCTTTTTTATTTTGTTCTAACGGAATCTGAAGCCTAGCCCCGCGAGTAAACATTATTTCTGGCTGCAGGACATAATTAGCTTGTTTTAATTCATATATTTATGACATTAAGAGGAGTCGGTAGGGCATATAAAAACAGTGCTAAAACTGACCTTTTTCGATGTACCTTTTCTCAGCATCTAAACAAAATATTACTTCGATTTTTTTTACGGGATCTTTACATATACTACATATTTACATTGTGATAATTGTTAATATATATATCTATGGATAAATTTTTTTTTTTAAATTTGAACTGAAAACTTTTATTTTTTTAAAAAGTTTCATCAAAAAACTTTCATAACTCGAAAAATATTCCTATTAACGCTAAAACATTATCACAGTATACAACTGATATAGTCTCAAATATCCCCAAAAAATTTCAAAGCGATATCATAAGTAATTTCTTCTAAAAGGCACATTGAAAAATATCAGTTTTAGCATTATAGATAAATTCCCCACCGACTTCCTCTAATAAAGAATGTAATATTTAAAATAATTCTTAAAAATTAGTGAGACAGTTAAATTATCATGACTGAAGAACATATAGAACATTACAACAGTCTCGGTCAACAGTCTAAACATATTTTTCACCTAGCCTTGCAGGAAAAAACATAATGGAGGATGGCAAGAAACAATCAGAATTCTATCAACCAACACAATGCAACTTTCTTCGAACGTGGAGAACTAATGGTTGATTTAAAAGTTAGCAGGAAATCCTCATGCAACGGCAACAATTTATAAATTGCGTGTTACAGCTGAACATCTGCTGTTAAAAGCAGTGTTTGCATACCAGACAGGAGTTGGGTGAAAACGTAAAGAGCATTGACTTTCAAAGAAAATAAAATCAGCCGTAAAAAAAAGGACATTTTCATCCTACTTTCTTCCGTAAACTGTATTTCCAAGAGAGAATAAATGTCCGTAAATCAAAAGGGCAGAGAACTTGCCAAGTACACATAATGCCCGATAAACATGACTCTTCAAACCTATATCAAGTACATAAAAAAAAACAGGAGAAATTTACGAGGCAATAAATGGAAAATTTATTCCGATTTCATCGACTTTTAAGGTATTAAAACATTTGTTAAGCTTGTTCTATAAGTAGGCTTTATATAATGCTTTATAATTTTGTTATTTTTTTAAAATATAAAATCACTTAAGCATATTTTTTATGATTATCGCTATTTAAAAAAAATAGAAAATGTACAAAATATGAAATGCGTCGTAAACAATTCTGTAAAAGAACTAGAGTGTGTTTAGTATTTATTATTTCATAAACTATTGATTTCAGAATTGTTTACGGTCAAAATATACCTCTAACTTACAGAAATACAGCGCCCGCTATTTTTACTACTAAAGGAACAGTAATAAAGCATTCCCGCAAACGGGTTGTGGAAGATAAAAGCTCTACAATTTCGTGACCGACGGCATAATTGTAGCAATGTGGTCAACACTGCGCACAGGACGCCTTTACTTCCCAAGCAAGCTGGTGCCCATTGATCTGAAGCTGGGTGAGTTTCAGCCTGCCACTAGGGATCGAATGGCAGCTCATCAAAAAGACAACCCAGTGGCTTGACCACAAAAAACCCATCGCGGCTCATTTTTACTACCAACTCCGCTGAAATCAAACAAGATTAGCGGAAATTCCATAAAGTTGAAAATGCTGCCATTAAGAAAAACATATACAATATTTTTCGATCAAATAAAGCGTTCTGGAGCATTATTTTTTTATCACGTGGTATATTTACTGAAATATTTCGTAATCAATCTGAATGTTCCTATGAATAATGAGATTTAGTTGAAAAACCCACATAATTTTTTATTTCTTTAAGACATGTACATAAAGAAGTAATAATGAAGGTCATAAAAAGAAAACTACAGTATTTTTTTTATCATGCATAATATGTTAGAGAGTATACTTGAGAACGAATTTCCTTAAGTTAACTCATATAACCGAAGGGAAAAAAAGTGCTTTTAGGAATTTAGTCCTTCGCACACTCAATGAATTCAATTTCAATCGATATGATTCAGAATTTTAGTATACTTTCTGTACTTCCCACAATTTTTTAGGATATTTTGTTTCGTTTTGGTTATAGTTTGTGATTAAATAGATATGTATTTTTAAAGAAAATACCTTAAAAGTCAGTAGATAGAGCGATAGTAGATAAAGTTAATTTGTGGGCATGTCCTTTCCAAAAAAAGCAAAATCTTGTTTTACCCATAATAAACAATAAACGCGAGAACTCACTCCCTCTCATTTTTTAAGAGTTTCAGCTAATACTTATAAGAAATCTCTAGAACAATATTATGTAAAAATAAAATAATAAATTTTAAGAGAAAAAAAATCTCTGCGTTGAATGAATGCTTTTGTATTAAGGACAGTAACAAATATTGATGGTATTTAAAAAAAATTATAGCCTGTAATACAAACAATGAATCTAAAAACTAATCAATGCATTAATATTTTTTAAAAAAAAGAAAAAATATTTTTTGACTTGTTTCTTGGTAAAGAGATTTCGTAAATTTAATCTCTTTTCTTAAAAAACAAAGAAAAGGGAGTTTGCACGATTAATTAAAATTCAATACCATCAAATCATTAAGAAATTTAAAATTTTTTAATGATTTCATTGAATGGAATGTGTTTCAGTGGCTCAAGAATTGGTGCGCCAAACAAACTATATGAACTAGCGTGAAACTAAATTGATTCGCCGAATAAACTAAGCTCGATTCACACACTAAAAAGGGAAGAAAAAAAATAGACTGTAAGAACCTGGGTCATAAAACTCGAAATTTGAAAACAAACTACACGATTGAATGAACTTAGTACATTTTTATAAATTTTTATTTTCTTTTTTTAAATTCATTTTTGTTTGTTCATCGATTTAGGTATTGATTTTGTAAAAGCAGTTATCGATATAGTACATGTATGTGCTCAGGTATTCAAAGGAGGGGTGACAAATATTTCTTCAATGAAAGAACATGAGAAAAACCTTCTATTTAAGATTTTTCATTCAAAAGAAAAATAGGTGGCAAGGGGCCAAGTTTGAGGGATAAAATTCCAACAAGCAGATGCTGAACTAAACATAGTTGAAATGAGGAGGGGAGAAATCATTATCAATAATCCACTCAGGGGTTTATCATACTGGCTGTATTATCGCCCACTGAAATAGACCACCAGAACACTGGAAGTTTCAACCACCCCAGGAAGCATGGAAAAATAAAGTTTTTCTCTAGTTATCCAAAACACTCAAAGAAAGAACAAGTTATCTAACTTCAAAATTTCAATTTTGATTCACTTCTGAAACCATAATAGAATATTTCATTTGTTTAAAGATTTAAGATAAATGCGAATGAAGAGCCTCTGTAAAAGAAATTTAACGTATGTGTAATAGAATTGGGAAAAACGAATCATCTAAGTGATTTGGATCAATAGAATCAGTTCACTTTGGTGATTCGAATCACTGATTCGTTGCAAGTAGGTGATACGAATCATCGAATGAGTAGCCAACTCTAATGTGTAGGCTAAGACAACTGTGGTTTCTTCTAATTCCAATTCCCTGCCGTGGCACCTTTCTGCTTAATTTGAAAAGCAATTATAACAAACATAAATAATTGGATTTGTTTATCTTTTTTAATGTAAGCTACCGTTTTAATTTTCAAATAAATCGTATTTGAATAATTTGAGACGGAACTAGAGTTATTTAAACTATTTATGTATCATGATAGATAATTATTTATTTTTCTCCAAAAATGATTTCGAGAAATCAAATAATTGAGTTGCCAGTCAATATTTTTTTTTTAAAATAAGACGTTTCCGAAATGGGAGCTTCTGCTAATGGATTATAGACATAGAAAGTATATAGAAAGAAAAAAAAAACTTGTTATACATAACAAAATGGATTGAATGTACTTAAAAAGCATTACAGCAGCATGCGGCTTTACCGCGCCAAAATCAAAGTAACTTAGGGAATAAAACTGAACATTGTAGGTAGGAGTCTAATACAAACTAAAGAAAAGAAACAGACAAAAAAAAAAAATTACTAAAACATTTCAAATAGTTAACCTCCTTACAGAATCTACGGAGTTCATCCGTGACCCAATTCTTATGACTCTAAATTTGTCTGTCAGTTCAGAGAAGTCGGAGGTAATTCTCAAAACTCAGCTTAATATAACATGCATGAAGCAAAATTTATAAATATAAAGACCCTAAAATTACTGTCACGGTGTTCTGTAACATCGCTTTCCTTATTCTTTTGATTTGAACCCCCATCTTTTTTTTAATGAACTCTCATTATTTTTCAAGTTAAACATTTATCCAAATTTTTTACCACACCATTACAATTACTATACATAAAAGCTAAATGTTTTAAATTTAAGTTAAATTTTAAACAATATAAAAAAAAAATTTAATGAATTCTTTTACTTTTTTTTATTTTGCGATGTTTATTACAAACAAGTTCAGGGATGTTTTAAAAAGAAATCTCAGAAAATTCCTTCTATTTTTAAAAAATAAAGAAACTTAGATTAAAAACAATCTGCAAATGCTGTAATAATCTGCGCAACTGTTGTCGCGCTGAAGGATTGTTACTGGGGTCATGTCTGAATATAAGACTACGTTTTCCTTAGTGATCATAAAGAACATTTTAGAAGTAACAAGTAAATATGTAATAGCACCCAGTATAAAAGAAAACTATTGCATACGTTAGGATAAAACTTAATTTTGATAGTAAAGTATTAAAGAATAGAAAACTTGTGTCCTATTATTTCATGATGATCGCATTAAAAAAAGTAAAATTTTTTATGCATTAAAAAAAGTAAAATTTAATACTTCAAAAAAAAAAAATAATAATACTAATTTTTAAAATGTAATAAGAAACTCTTAAATTTTACCGAATTACAAAGAATAAATTACCATGATCTGAAAAAAAAAAAAAATACGCGAGATGTTTGTTATTTGCTGATTATTTGATTTGTTATTTTATTATCTATTCACAAGGCTTCAAAAAAAAAAAAAAAAAAAAAGGAATCATTCAGAACTAGATCAAGTTAAAGCTCTTGTTAAATAAAATTAACTTTATCTTGGACGCTTTCACTAACTAGCAGAGTAGTTTAAATTCTATGAGAACGAATTCCAACAGGATACAATTCTTAATAATTCGACATCAATCAATAACCGGTTTGTAAAAGCAAAATCGTGCGCAGATCCAATGTTGAACTAACTGAAAAATAAAAAGGAACAGTTTCCTCGAATGACTGTCTCTCCTCAGAGCCCTCAATGGATGCCATTCATCTAAACGTCGACGTCACGATTCTAAATGCATAAAATGGAAACTGAATCCTCGGATTCGAATATACCAAATTACTAACTCTGTAATGCCTCTGGATCCAAAAATAAATTAGAACAACCATTAATACAAGCGGGCAAACAAATATCTCATTGGAGTATAAGTTTAATGTGGAGGCTCATTAACAGCTGAAGTGTTGGCAAAAAAGATAATTTAAAATATTTAAGGGTAGGGTGAAGATCTCTGAACTTAACAGGAACGGTTTCAGTTTGTCTCTTTTTTCCCCGGTATTTTTCTCACATAATTTTTCAAGTCTAGACATTTCTTTAAAAAAAAAAATCTAGACATTTACAAGAGAGATGCTTAACGAAACAGAATATTTGTGTTAATAATCCTAAAATCACAAAACCCTTTAACTGAAACGCTCGAGGAAAATCTGCCAATCTTTTGATTTCAACGCATACCAAAAAAAAAGGAAAGAAAGCGTGATTTCCTTAAGATCTAAAAGGTACCATAAGACTACACATCACCAGACAACCCTTGAAATTATTTTTATTAAATGCGGTATAGCAGAATTTTTATTCTATGCTAAGAACTAAAACGCCAAATTTAGTAAAAAACTGTTCTTCCTCACATTTTTATATTAGTTTTTATATTTATTATTTCTTCGGAACAATTAATTTTTTTCACAAATGATGAACATAAAAATTAAATTTATATTTCGATGCATTTTCCATTCTATGTTCTTATATGAAAACTGCTTAATCACTTCTCCTTAATCACTTCACAAAGTTTGTAACCTTTATTTATGCGACACTATGTATAAAATTTGTGTTTGCGTACTTTATGATCAAAATTCTACGGCAATAAAATTCTGTGGCTAGCTCTTCTAATGTCCTAACTGCATAAGATTTTAGTGTTCAATGTTAGCCTTCGATTTAATATACCTTTCGCAGTTTCCTGTGAAAGCTTTTTACCTATGCATTCCCATGTTCTAAAGAAAGTAAGCTTTATTCAAACCTCCGTCTATCAGATCAATTTTAGAACCTCTATTTATAAGCAACAGTGTAAACATTTTTTCACTTTTTGTAGAATAAAATTCTGCGATAATAAAAATCGATGACTAATCTTGCAAATGTTCTAATTGCATAAGATCTAAGCACTGTCGTACAGAGCGCAAAATAAAAACGAACCACCCTGAATAACTTTCGATCGAATGATTGGATCTTCACGTTTTAGGACACAACCTAAAGGTTTGAGGGGGTGACCTAAAATGTGAGCTAATTAATTTTACTACAGACGATATCTTAAGTTACGAAATCGGACGCAAAAACGTTCTTTCTCTGAATAAGCATAACATTTTTTCGACGGATTCGGATTTCTAACAACCAAAATATAGTAGCCGCAATGTGGGAAATATGGTCCCCAAAATTTGGTCAGGAGAGCGTAATTTGCTCTTGGCGTAATTCGCGATATCTCGAGAACTTTTTAAGCGAATTGAAAATTTTTGCACTCAATTATAAAACCCGTTGATACAAAGATAATCCCGTGCAAAATATAATTTTTAGTAAATATTTATAATTTTTTTTATTTAATAACAGTCGGAAAAAAAATTTAACTGTATGGTCTACAATTTTTACATGGTTTTAAAGATTACAATTTTAAATGGCAATATACCAAATTTGTGCGAAATCGGTTGAATAGTTTTTGAGAAATCTAAAATTGAAAAGTTGCATTTTTTAATACACATTTCTCAGGAACTAATTGATCGATTTCGCTCAAATTTTGTATTTTGCCATTTAAAATTACATTTTAAAAAATATGTAAAATACCTTTAAATACCTTCGTTTATGCCTCACAATTGAAATATGTTTAAACTATTAACAAATAAAATAATATATATTTACTAAACTCTTTGCATGGAATTATCTTCGGTTAAACAAGTTCTATAATTGTGTGCAAAAATTCAATTCGCTTAAAAAGTTCGAGATATGGAGAAATACGCAAAAAGTAAAATGAACATTAAGGGATCCAAACTTTGGACCGCTTTTCTGACCAAACTATGGGGACCCTATTTACCAGATTGTGGCTACCCCCTATATTTGGGGGGTCAGAAAAACGAATCCGTCCAAAAAAACTAATTAATTAAAACTAATCTGCACTAATTAATTAGCATATTTGAGGTCACCCCCTCGAACCATTAAGATTGAGAGTCCTAGAATATGAAGATCCGATTATTAGTCCCGCAGTTATTTAAGGTGGTCCTTTTTTTATTTTTCGCACTGTACATTTAAAGCAAACCAGGTTCACTTGTTAGAGAACCTGTTTTGTTTGTCCATAAAAAATTTCAAGAAATAATAATTCAACTTTTTGATGAAAAAAAAAAATTTTTTTTTACAGTTCCTTGACTTAAGAACTGCAAAAAGTGAAAATAGTAATATCTTAAGAATATTAATCTTACGGATGGATTAATGTATTCTGTTTAAAAAATATATATATTTTCCATTTGAAATATTAATTCTGAAAAGGATTACAAAATAAAAATTGTCTTATGTAATGCCTATTGCCAGTGTTTATCATTTAAACTATAATCGCAATGGTGTAAACTAAATGCAATGAAAACTATAATAAAAAACACGCCGTTAAATTGTTCATCAAATCAAATGAACTTCGACCAAGTTGTGTAGAATAATTAAAAATAACTTGTTTTAAAAAGACAACATTTATTATTGTTTACGAAGTCACATTCCATACCCTTAAGAACAACGATATATTGTAATGTTTCGTTCGGGAAACTATATTAAATAACAAACGCTTAAAAACTATTATAATATTTTAATTTCGAAATATGTATTGCGCTATAAAACATTAAGACAAAAAAAGAAAAATAAAGCATTGGCAAATATTCGTTTTTCAAAAAAATGACCTGAAAAAAAATCTAAATAAGAAGTATTTTTTAACGTTCATTTTCTGTTCTAGAAGAACATTATTTAGAATGACCAAAAATAGCAAGTTTATTTATAAATAATAGCATTCGACTAGATTGTATAAAGGTTAAATTCAAAGAAAGATACAAACAAGCATTTGGAGTTATCCTGTTGGGAAACCGGCGATATTTCAGACAATAATAACGAGAATGTCAAAGCGAGGCGGCAATTCAAATGGTTAACTGATGCGGAAAGATTCCGAAAGTAGGTAAAAACAGGAAATAAACTACGGGGAGTTTTGGTTGCTGCAGTAAAATTTGACTGTCGCTACCTATCAGATTTTTGGAATCGAAATTTAGACGAATAGTTCAAAATATAAATAAAATACAAAGCAGATAAAATAGTTTTAATGTCTAATATAGGTCTAAATCCCTACGCTGCAGAAAAAAATTTAAAACAATAAACTATTAACGGACAAAATAATTACACGCTTAAGGCTGTTTTTAGACGGTAATGTGAAATTATAAAAATAGCATATAATTCGCAAAAAAGCATTACTTCTGTAAGTTTGCAACTGTTAGGTCAAATTAAGCCTATCTAAAGCAAACGCTATCTACGCTTATTTTTAAAATGGCGCATAACATCAATGTGGGGTAAAGTCACTGCTTTGTGGAAAGGAAAAGCGCTTGTGGTCTGAATTTTTAAATAGTTAAAAAGTTACTCCGATGTTGCATTACCTGGGCTCATAAAAATTTGCAAAAAATGAGAATACGGCAGTGATTTTGATAAATTTTACCAAGGTGGAAAAATGTCGCCTAATTGGAATATTAAGAAGTTTATTTAAATAAGTATTTGAAATAAGTTTAATAACTTTTAAAATATTTAAGTATTTGTCTGTCCAGGTAATTCTTCACGGCAAGATTATATATAGTCTAAAATCACCACATTGCTTAAAGGCACTTAAACTATAGCTTAAATATTTCCCTTGGTAACAAAGCTTTGAAAAACAGCATATTAAATATGTCGAAAAAAATTTTGCATAACCCTACGATAACTCATTATTCGTCATCTAAATGGTTTTTTTTTTTTTTGTTAATTAGTTTCCTTGAAATTAAGATATTACCGCAGCACTAAAGAGGACTCCATACCGGGGGGGAGAAACGTTTCATCGCAAATTTTATTTCACCTCCATAACTAATTAAAAATTTAAAGTATAGAAAAAGTGGGTTCAGGCAAATCTAGAGTAACACATGACGTTTCAATTGCAGGCAAAAAATTGGAAATATCAAAATGCAAACAAATTATCGGAAAAAGATCTTCCCCAGTGAGTAATCCAAGTTATTTTCTCATACTATGTTTTTATTTCGATATTTTGAAATTTTCTTTTCCGTATTTGAAACTTCATGGTTTAGTCTAGATTTGTCTGAACTATTTTTATATACTATAAATTTTAAATTACTTATAGATTAGAGGTGAAAGAGAATTCGCGATGAAAAGTTTCTCCAGTGTTATAGCATCCTCTTAAACATCTCCAGAGATTGCAAACATTAAATCTTATCACTCATCCACAAATTTTCATAAAAACTCAGCCGCGCTAATTTGACATAATAAAATAAACCTGTTTCGTTGTCTATGACTTGAATGATAACACAGTAACACAGGATTACATTTTATCAAGTTAACATGCATCAGATTTTTAATTTTAACACCATTAACACTAGATTGCCTAAGGAAGTCATTTTGACTACTTATAATTTCAATTAGAAAAACAATGATGCATATAATGACACAATTTCTTAGAATTTTGTGACTTTTTGTACAACATATAATTTTTTTTTATTGTTAATATTTACTAATAACTTGTTATATATCTGTAAATAATATAAAAAATTTTAAAAATTTTAAACAAATTTATTTACACATTCACAATTCAGTCATTTTGACTGCTTTTGGGCAATATAGGTATTTACTAATTTTCCGTCTTTCTAGTGCTAAAAATAAAATAATTAAACATTAACTCATATAAGCTATATGTTATTTAGGATAAGGGCTAACACAAAGCCTCTGAAAAACGTCACTCTTTTTAGGGAAGGCAAAAAAGAATAAAATCAAAACAGCTTTCTTTACAGCATCTTTATCGTTTGATTTAAAGAGGATGGGAATCAGATAAAATGAGTAACTTTCTGCGAACACAAAATCTCGATTAAAAAAATCTCTGCAAGATCTGATTAACACTCGTAACTAGTTTCAATCCTTAGTCGCCACTTAATTTTGGTGAAATTCGTCAGAAAATCAAGGAATTTTTTTAAGATGGCTATTTATAGAAATATATATTGAACCAAAGAGGCTGAAAATAGAAATCCAAAAATGTTACAGTGCAAAAACACTTTTTAAATAATTGAAAAAATATCTGACATTTAAGAAAGAAAAATATGTATATAGGAAAAATTTATCAACAGAATGTTATCAACGTTTTAATAAAAAATAGCGATATGAGATTTCATTTATTTAAATTGTGTGAATATGAATCTCAATAGTAATTTTTAAACCACCCGAATACATTAAATTTTGAAATCGCATAAATACGAATCTCGGTGTTCGATTTTAACATCGAGCAAATACGAATCTCAGCGTTTCATTTTAAAATCGAATGAAAACTAACTCCGATGTATAATCAAGAACACAAATCATAATAGTATCGTTTAAATCGCGTGAATTCAAAAGCTGTATTTGATATAAAATCGTGAAAATACGAAACACGATGCGCGATCTTAAATAGCGTAAATAGGAATCGCGCGATGTATGATTTTAAATCATGTGAATGTAATTATAAATTGCTTTTGCATTGGTAGGATAAGGCGCAAATAAGAATATTGGTTACTTAATATTAGTTTGCTGAAATAAAATTAATTATTGATTTTAAAACTAAGTTGATTAAAAAAATATTTTGGAATACACGCTGACATGTAAAGAAAGAGTTGGCGATATTGTTACAACTCTCAAAAGATTTATTGTCAACAGGAAACTGCAACCCTACAACGGCCTTTTTTTCGTATTTCTCTCGTCCTTACCTGCCAGAGCAGGTGGATGACGAACGACTAACAAAAGGGTCTTTCCCGAAAAAGAAAAAAAAAACGTGCAGCGAAATTTAACGGGCACCAACAAGAGTAACAAACTATAAGTAACAGATGCTCCGTCCACTTTGCCATAAGCATTTTGGGACAGAATATAAAATAGAATGATGCGATGAGTTTATAAATGATTTTATATTAATTTATTAATTATAAAAAAATTACTTTACAAATAATATTTAAAGATATTATGAATAATTATTTTCATTTTTAAAGAGACGCAACAACGAAAAGCTTATTTCAATACCGTACATTTATTCACAATAAAATACAAAATATAGCTTTGCAATTAATTACTTTGGATAACGCTTAACTATTATTTGAATACTTTTAATTCATTACTTTCCTTAGGGGCGCTGAAGGAATAAAAAAAATTACTGTTTTTCGTAACAGAATAATAATATAAATATAATTCATTCCTTTCAGTTTTTCATACATTAAACTAACATAATTTTAACTAAAATATTAGAGTTTTAAATTTTATAGGTTGCTAGAATTTAGAAATTTAAATTTAATATTAGTTTTCGAAAATCGTATATCTTATATTTCCGAACAAAGTTTCATAAAATAATTAAATAGAATGGAAATAAAATTTTGCACTCATAATTTTGGGATCTTTGAGCTAACAATATTTTATGTGGTATTGTTTATATTGATTTCAATTGGTATAATCCAAGGCGCAAAATTTACAATTAACCGCTCGCCACTGGCGACCGAATACTTAAGGCTGGCGAGTAAGCAGCAGAGTTAGATTCTAGAGGAACAAAAATTTAAGATTATAGGAATTTGACACGAGGGCTCACAAAACTGACAGGTTGTATTTTTTGGCTAAAAAAAAAAAAAAAAAAAGCGGTTTAAAAATATGAAATGTCATAAGTATGGAAACATTTCTGATATTACAATTTTCTTATTTTAATGATCTTTAATTATACGAGAACATTGAAACCTTATGGCAACGTTATTTTAACTTATTATTACTTCGCAAAAGATATGTTTCCATTTTTCAATCTATGGTTTCAGGTTATGGTTTCATTTTTATTAAAACAGTTTCGTAAAAATAATGGCCAACAAAACGTTTAGTGTGGCTAGTATCTTTAGAATTGATATTTCAAGCCCTATCATAAGCACACCGTAAAAAATTTTAAGCCATACCAATTTAATGTGTTAAAAAAAATTTATACTATTTTTTTATTCTGATTTGTGTTTAAAAATAAAGCATTCATAAAAAATGAAATTTTTACGGCCCCTCTACTTAGTATGGAGCAAAATAAGATACTACTTCTTTTAAATCGAGATTTTTTAAACAAATAATAAATCACGGATAAAAAGTTCATAGCGAATCTAGACTTTAAAGAGTTACTTTATGTTCAAGGACATGCTGTAAAATTTACTTCCGTAGCAGTTTCAGATTAAATATAACCAACATTGAGAGGACAGCCTGGCCTAGAACATTCAATCAAATTTACAAGGAGTCAATAGAAGTTCAAGGTTAAATGGAATTGAATCTAGCGGAAACCTCACCAAAGTTTAAGAGTCATGAAAGCATATCAACTTTTATTATAAAAAAATAATTAAAAAAATAAAAAATACTATTAACCAGAAATGGGCTCCGAAGGAACACTGTTAAAGAGGTTCGCTCAAACTAACATAAACCTTTATGTAGTATATTATGTATTTTTTTATCAGAAGTTTTCTTATTGTATTGATCGCAAAAAAACTCTTTAGGGGGCTATTTGTCCACTTATGATAATAAACCAATACTTCCAAAGTCCAAGTATTTTAGCGCTATGAGATGTATCATGCACAAACTAGTATTTCACAAGTGGTAGTTTTTACCATTTAAATGTTCGTGTAATACACAAAAATGAATAAATTATTAACTTTTTAACAAAACTTTTATACTAAATTAAAACACCAAAAAAAAAAATCTCCCAAAAATAAGTTCTGCAAAAAAACTTTCAACAAATATTACTTTACCATATAAAAAAATAAAGGTTGACTAAGTCAAATAACTCAAATCTAAAACACTCATTTGCAAAGAAATTTACGTCACAGACATTCCAACATTCTTTCCCCTTATCCGCGAACAATGTAACTTTTAAGGCAGTATTTTTTATAATATCATAGTACATCATTGTACCCAGGGTATCACTGTACATTTCCTACATTCAGAATGACTGTGTGTGAGTATCTGTTGTAAAATATTATTCATTCCAAGAATCGGATCCCGATTTAAACATTTCAAGTGGAGAAAATTGAATTGATAACTTTTTTGCTGCTTTCCGGACACGAAAAAACAAAAACAAAAAAAAGCAACGTCGTAAAAAATTAGTAAAAACCAAAATTATCCAAATCCTCTTCCCATACATTCCTTCGATGCAAAATTTAACGGAATAAATTAAACAAGTTTAAACTAAACGGCACACATACCTATAATTAACTCTTGGCTATCGGGTATTTAAAATTACAATTACTACTTGTTAATTTAATCACTCGCACAGAATGAACACGTCTTTAAATAGATCCGATCAATTAACAGCAACAAATAATAATCCATCTATGAATACAGCCTCGCAATCAAAAGCCTCTTAGATTGGTAGTAACGGTTTCTCCCTAAAACACGATTTGCCACTACAATGGAGTCGAGCAATTATTTTTGCAGAAATTAAGTCCAGGTGACCCCATGATACGGCTCGTCAAACAACAACAGCGAATGATTGCGTAGCAGTTTCCCGCCATAATGCGGCAGTTGACCACAACCATTGTCCGCATGTTAAATACAGAAATGGAAAGAGAAAAGAAAAAAGCAATGCCAAGGACGGACGTATCAAACAAGCGGATAATCTTGTAGAGTTGTTTCGGGTTACTTAAATAAATGGAACTGAAGTCACCATCGTTGAAAACTTGCTAATGAAGGACATAAGATCTGCTGTTGTTATGCATGACTGAATAAGCGTCATGGAGAAGGGATAGTTACGAAGAAAAAAATTAATGAAATATAATGGAGAGTTGCGAAAGTTCGGGATGGTATTATGAGTCTGTAATTATTATACGGATAGGCTTTGAAGTTTGGATTGATGCAATTAAAAATAATTCCGACACCCCTTTACAAGAGGGTTTATTTCATGAATTTCTCCATAGGTAGCTTATACGATACTGAAAGGACAAGACTAATTAGAACCATCTAAACAATGTTTAGGGCCTGTAGTTTTTTTTTCTTTTGGGATACCCATCGAAGTTTGGATTGATGCAATTAAAAAGAATTTCGGCACCCCTTCATAACAGGGTTAATTTTATAAATTCATTGGTAAATTTCCCCATAAAAAGCTCATACGATACTGAAAGGACAAGACTAATTAGAGCCATCTAAACAATGTTCAGGGAAATTTTAATATTTATAATTTGTAAAGCAACAATATCAAGGTAAAATTTGAGAAAAACATTATTGTTAACATATTCTGATTAGAAACTTAAAATGATAGTTATTGCTATTAAAATTAAGTGCTTAAAAAAATAATTTTTATGGTTATTATAATTACTACAAAAATTGAGCTGTTTTGAAATCGTCTAAGTAAAAACGCTAAGCACATACCGCGGCAAAAGTAAACAAGACGGAGTGCAAAAAAGAAACTGTGTTTATGAGGGAGGTAAGAAAAGCTCAGTGCCTAATAACTGGAAATATTTCGGACATTTAAGCGTTACGTAACGTAGCTTGAAACTGAATAGACAAGCAATATTATCATTCATGGGGTCTAAACATTTGCATTGTAGAATTTTATTTTATAAACGTCGTTGAACAGCCGATCAAGTTTTGGGGTTTACGACTACCGATGTTCAACTCCATAGCCTTGTAATTTTGAACACAATCCGGAAGACAAGGGAACTGCTGCATTTGTGGAGGATTTTTCGATGGAACCAGGGACTAACTAACCCGCGTTTCCGTTACATGGAGAGAAAAACCACGTCTATGATCCGTCTACCACTGAGGATATTTTACATCAGCACTGTGGTCTGTGCGAGCCAGGTGCGGAATTCGTATCGATCAGCCATCGTAGGGATTCGAACCAGAGTCGCCTCGCTGTCACCTGAGCCACCACGGCTCTGTAAGAATAATTAAATGTATCAATAATAACGATTCTTTACAAATAACTATAAAAAATGACATTCTTAAGAAAAATGCTTACGTGTTTGCTTTTCTTTACTTTGCATTGAACGGCACTCAGATCAGTAAAAAAAATTCTGGGTTAAGACTTGTATCACTTCCATATTGGGCCGACGGTTAACTAGTATATAAGTGCACCAGTACGAATCCTACAGAATAACTTATAATCTAACAACTGGATTTTCAAGTACTAGGACTCAAGCTTAATGGGTCAAGGGGGTGGCCTCAAATATGCTAATAATTTAATACAGATTTCAGTTACATAATATTTTCAGTTACAAAATCGGACACAAAAACATAGATAATATTTTCAGTTACAAAATCGGACACAAAAACATATTTCCTCTGAATAAACATGCCTTTTTTCGACGAAATTAATAATCGTCTATTGACTATTACTTTTTTATTATTTTGTTTAACAAAGGTAGAAAAAAATGTGAATAGTAAGGTATAATTTTTTTTTTTTTTTTTTATCATTTAAAAGAAGGCAATTTTGTAAGGCAAAATACAAAATTTGAACAAAATCGGTCAAATAGTTCTTCAGGCATCAGTGTATTTAAAATATATCGAAAAAAGGTATGTTTATTCAGAAAATTCACTTTTTTAAAGCCTGATTTCGTATCGTCAGCACTAATTAACATACTTTAGGTCATCCCCTCGAACCATTAAGATTTAAGAATTAGTTCATAAAAATCCGATCAAAAAAGCAAAAGTTATTCAGGATTTTTTTTTTTTTTTTCTGCACACTGTACATTAAACTTACAAAATATGATATAGCGTTACATAGTTAAAATAATTTTAGCTTTACTGAATATTCTATATTTTTCAAGAATGAATGAGAAATGAAGTATCTGATAAATTTTTTAAAAAAATCTTATGTTAACGAAATTTGCAACTCAAAACCAACAGTTAAATAATAGAAATCGAAAATTCTCATTTCTCAAGTAGCATGCCATGTTAGCATTTCTATACTGAGCTATTCAATCACCACAATATGTAATATTAAGACGCAGATTATTACTGATAAAACAAATCATAAAGAAAGAAAACTAAAAAAATTAACTGAATTGATTTATTTTAAATGCTACTGATTAAATTAGAAATACATAAAGAACGTCAAAAATACGGCCTAATACGCGATCAACAACTTTTCCAAAACAATATAATAAGCGGAAAACAAAACTGAAACAAGCGGGAGGTTAAAAGTTTTTACTAATACGAACAAAAAGAAAACCAGTTCCAAATCTCATGTGTGTGCTTTGCTGCTAATAAGGGACGAAGAAGAAAAAAATATAAAAAAAACCAAGAAAAACTTGCAATGTCAGACGATAGAGGAAAGGAATGTGCGTACCTCTTTTCTCTCGTACAACAGTGGGAAACAGCCAGAGGTTGGATACAGGGAGGGGAGAGCCTTCAGGTACATGTTTGGCCCGCAAACATAACAGTGAACTCAAATACAGCGTTGTCGTGCTTGCCCCACTCACACGTGGCTCGAATGGAATCAAAATTTGATTTAGGTATCTTTTATTCGACAATATTACGACAAATATCTTTTACAGAGGTCAACGGCCCACGGAATCTTAGCAGATAATATTCAATAATTTGTTTTGCCTATCACTTAATAACTTGATTGATCAAGATAATGTGAAAATAAACACATTATTTCATTAACTTTTATTTACAGTAAAAATTATATTCACGCCAACGTTTTTCAAAAATACAAAAAATTGGTTGGATTTACAGCAACAATAGGTTTTGTTGAGTAAATAATAGGTATGAAAAAATATTACAAAGCGTTTCTGATATAATTAAATGATATCTGAATTATTAAGTACTATCGTCAAGTGTATGTCTTACAGCATCTTCCTTTAAAACGATGTTACTAACAACTTTTAATTATTATTTTATTATGTATAATCTAATTAATTCTTATATATATAAATTATATTCAATATTTAGGCCTTTTATTTCCTCCCTTCTGCGCAGTTTATTCATAGATAGGAATTTTTACATGCTCCAGGCATATCGGGCAACATAATTTGAAAGTTGTTAAGAAATAAGTTACCTTATATTATATTTAGTTAATAATTTTTTAACATGTTTTAAAAATATTGCATGAATCATTCTTTAAACATTTCTAGCTTTGAAGCTTGAAAAAACAATGTCATTAGAGAGTAATTGCATCGTTACGGATGTAACATTTGTAGACTGACAGCGTATAACTTAATTAAATGCTTTTAATATTTCTTTGTAGGGATAACTCTTGCGGTCCTCTGCACTTGTTCTAAACCAGGGGTTTCCAACTGGCGGCCCGGGGGCTTCACCCGGCCCGCGAAACCATTTTTTGTGGCCCGCGAACTAAAATATATTAGTTACCTATCAATTTTTTGCGGACAATTTTCGTAAAAAATCTGTATGGGTTAAAATACTTTTCTCCTTAATGAAAACATAATTTCTTCGTTTCTGTGAAATTTAACATACCAACGGTGCAAAAAAATTTATTTCTTAGTTTTTGCATCCAAGAAAATATTTATTCAAATACAAAAATAATCGTGTATGTTGCTCTTTTTTTTTTTTTTTTTTTCCTCATTTTTTTGTATTTTGTGAATATAATTTAGCATGTGCGTATCAGAAATTTTCTCGAAGGAATTCGCCGATTTAACTTTTTGAAACCACTCATTTTGGACGAAAATATTTGCACTCACATTTGTAAATTTTAAATTTGGAATGTAAATGCCTATTCTCTGGTGGTTGCAACAGACAAACCTCAATTTTCTCATTGAATATATTGTGTGCGCTACTATGTAAGTTTTAATACCAATCTTTTTAAAGTTTTATATCTCAGCAATTAGATATCTGTTGCACATTAATTGTTTAATACATAGATGCACATTAAAGTTATTGTAGCCCGAATTTTTATTATTTATTTAATATTTTTAAAAATATTATTAATAACAATTAAATATTTTAAAAAATCTACTTCTTATTTTAATTTGTAATTCAATACCTTAGTTTTGTACAAATTGGTAAAATTCTGACAGTAATATTTAATGTTCCTTCAAGCATAAGAGTTCTACATAAAATTTTGATAAAGTTGTGGCCCCCGGCCTCATGTAAGTTGGAAATCCCTGCTCTAAACCTTTTTAACTTCCATGAATTTAAAAAAATGAATAAAAACTGACTGTTACGGGCGTAACTCACGCCAATGTCAAAATTGCGCAATGGGTAATTAGATTACAAGTTACTATGAATTATATCAAAAAAATTTAAAAAAAAGCTTTTTAATATTTGTTCGAGATTGTGACGTTTTCGAAAACATTCCAAGTTTAAAAAGATTGTGACTTAATAACTATTAAAAGAAAAAAAAAACACAAATTACCCTATTTGCACAAATTCACAGAAGCAGGACCCTGGTTGAAAGAATGTGACTTAACGCTTATTTTATTTTCACAAATTATGAATAGTTTTTTACACAATTTTACAAAAACAGGACCTTTCACAAAATGTCTGGACAGACCCCTGATAGAGAAATATCACAAAAGTTAAGCTTTTCCTTTGGATCTATGACAGTCTCAACTAAAATAATATTAAAGTTTTTCTATCATTGTTTAATATGTTATACTGCACCATCAGAAAAAAAAAAAAAAAAAAAAAAATACTGACATATGAGGATCGGGCAGTTCTTTTCAGATCAGTAAATAGTCAGATGACAAAGGATCTGAGATCATTCAGTTTGAATATATTCCTCATACATTGTATGCAACTGTTGTGTTCATAGCATACTATATAAAAAATAGACATTTGTCCATTGTGCTACTTCGCTTTGCTATTGCATAATACTGTAGCTCTCACTAAAGTCTACATCTCTTATCTGATTTTTGCATTCTCGTAAGTAAAGATGTTGCTCTATTTTTTTGTAACAATGTTCAAGAAATAGAAATTTCGATAAGGTTTAAAACACTTTAATGTTTTAGCGATTGTTAAATTGAACTCAGAACAGCTGCAAGGAATAATAATATAACCCATAAATGTCACTATTTTCACAAATATACAATAAAACTATTTTCCTTATTTTTATTTGTAGTCAAAATTTCGTAGCTCGTTAAAATTTTATAACTTATATAGTCTTTCATTTTACTTTTAAAAAGAGTCTACATATTTCATATTTCTTGCTATTTAGAAGCTTTTCGGCAGCCAGATTTCAATATTTAATCAAATCAACATCAAGAGTAGAAATTTTAAAAAATTTGAATACTGGTCTGAATGACCTGTGTAACTTAAAGATACTCCTAGTCTTTATTATATACCTGCCTTTATTGGTTAAGTTAAACTGAATTTATATGAAAAATTATAATACAGAGTTTGTGAAAAAATTTTGTACGAATATGCAATAGATGCAATTTTGAGACTGAAATATACAATTTTGTGAAAAACTGAATTATGCAATTTTGTGACCAAAATATGAAACCGAATATCGAAAATCAAAAACAGCAGAACATCAATAATTGCTAGTCTGGGGAACCACTGCTAATTATTTTATGGTGGTCTGAATCACATTTTAGTGGTCTTGGATGAAAGGACCACCATTAATTACGAACCCTACCATCAAATAATGTTGCCAATATTTAAAATGCATTTTCTTTTCAAAATAATATTAACATTTCATCTGAAAATATCTACCTTATAAATATAATACATTCTAAACGATATAGGAATTTTGGCATAATTAAAGAGTACATGAGTTTAGAAATATAATCATTTGGTCCTTCGCAAATATATCTGAATGTTTATATCTAATGAGCGCCATTTACTTTATTTTTTTAATCCATGTTCTGGATTTCATACGGATGCAACAACGTAAATATGTTACTTCCGTAAATGTTACAAATGTTAAGTCTGTAGCACCATTTTTTAATTTTTTTTAAATTGCATGCTTTGAAAAAAAGCTCAAGTTATTTAATTTGTTACTAACAGTGATAAAAGGATCAGAAATGTTTTGTTGTTTTTTTTTAAATATCAATTAATTTTGACAAAAAATTTATCTTCGCTAAATTTTTATTACAGATGTAAAAAAAAATTTGCTAATTAAAATTCTAATATCATCAAAAAAAATTTTTTCCAAAGAATTACTCTTTCTGTACATTATAATGTTACCAAAAATAACCAAAATAGGTTCAATGCCTAATTTCATTCAATATTAAAATTGAATATTTAAGTAAGACCTTAGTTCTTGTGAAAAATGAAACCAGAGTTATGAGTTAAACACGGAGGTAATAACTAAATACTAATAAAAATCAAGCTGCATAACATTAAAAATACAATTTAAGCTTTAAAATTATATAATTTAAGTTTTCAAATTAGATAAAATATATTAAGTTTGCTAAAGTTTGAAATTTTGGTTTACTCTTCGTCAATCTACTAGGGTAGTTGTACACATAATATGCAACTCTAGGAAGTTTCTTTTAATATTATACTTTATTTAATAGTAATAACATTTCAGTTTTTCTTTTTGTTAATATATTAATCTGTCACCCAAATTTAACTAATTTCATAGTTATTGATCAAGATTATTAACAGTAATCCAGGATTATACAGCATACAAAGAATTATCAAAAAATTAAATAATAAAAAAAAAGGGAGTGTTTAATATTTATTTTTTATAAAACAAAATACGAGGGTGCTCATTGCCCTTGCACAACAACCCTACATTTAAACTCTAAATATTTTTTCTAGATAATTAAAATCATAAAATTTATTCTTTATAACTTAGAATAAATTGTATGACTTTAATTATCAAGAAAAAAAAGTTTAGAATTTAGATTTAAGGTGGATGTGAAAGTTATAATACCCTTTGTATACATAATAAAATGTCTTCTACGTTTAATAATTCATATTCTATAAAAGGTTTTCTATGTATATTATCATTCTATTAAAAATAAGGTTAATTAATTTCACTTCATTGGATCAACAACACTAAGCTGAAAATGTTGTATGAAACTAAGAAAATGAAAGTGTATGGAGATAAAGGATATTAGTATATAAACTTTTTGGCAGCTGAAGCTTCAGCAGAAACTCCGGCCACAAATTGGTTAAAGCACTGACATTCGGCTACAATGACTGCGGAAGTATGTTATGAATGAAAGGGCTCTCTATATATATTTATAAATATACATATATATGTACATATTTTTCATTTTGCTGTATTTATTTTTATTCTGTTTCCTTTTTCTTTTTTAAATACTATATCATTATATTTCTGTTTACTGTGACATATAAAGCGTAGAATTTTTCCATCGAACAGGAATAAGGACATATATTTCTTATGCAGGAATATGAGTAAGGGATTATTTGGTAACAGTTTCGCCTGCAGTTACCCTGGTCACACGGTCCCTGCTTGGCCATCATTAGTAATTATGAACAGATATTTCATTTTTATTCTATAGGTTTTAGTTTAGTCTCCCCCCTGTACGGATCCCAAATATATATTGGAAACCAAATAGTTAATCAAAATTTAATACAACATATGCATCAAAATATTCTTGAATTATGCTAAGAAAATTTGCAATTACCGTAGAATCTCATTTTATGAAAAGTGCTCAAATTCGAGAGACTGCTCATAGTACAGTTTTAGTAAATAGTAAATAATGTAAATTAATATGATAAAAAAATAAATAAAATATTAGAAAACAAATTCTAACAGTTTAAAAATGAAAATAATTTAATTTTCTGCAAAAATATAGGCAAACCAACTATGGGCTTATAAGACCAGCTGTATGTCGGGCAAAAAGAGGATCTTCAAATCTTCAAAAGTAAATAAAAATTTGGCAAGTAATTTGTTTTTTTTTTTTTTTTAAACAACAATATTGTGCTTCATAAACAACAATGCTGTGCTTTATAAACAATGTTGTTAATTATAATTTTTTAAATAATGATCTTAAAAGATGTCTCATGTATCACGAGTTAAAAAATATTTTTCATAGAGTTTCGCAACTTGTATCTCATAATTTGTTTAGCTCCATAAAATTTTAACATCACAGTTGCAATGAACAATTATAAAGGAATCATATGAAGAACAAGATCTAAAACAAATCAATGGACAGATGAAACAATTGTACAGGCACTTAATTTCTAGAAGACCCAGATACATGGGCTACAGTAAACAAAACATCATTTCTAACTAGAAATTTTGAACCTGTCTAAATTTTACAGATTCATCAAAAATTTTAGATTCAATAATCTTTGTTGATGGTTATAAATCTTAGTTGTATATTTATCAAAATATACATATTCATACCTGGCAACATTGGAGAAATAAACTAACGGAGATTTTACTAGCGACTTTTTTTGGGCTATGAGTAAAGTTTTGATACATTATGCATAATCATGTAAGTAAAAATTATAAATAATAAAAGCACTTACGTTTAGCGAAGTAAAATATCAGTAAATATATAAATCAAAAGATTTTATATAGTGAAGTAAATAAATGAAGTAAAATATATAAATCAAAAGATTTTCAGGGGTAATTGTGAGCCTAAGTCAAAATTCCAGAAAATTTCTTGAGTTTAAATTAAGAAATTATTAGAAGAAAAAAACAGTTTAAATTGAAAAAAAATTAAACAAGGTTTTTTTCCTTTTTCTCAATATTTCTTAGTTTATTTAAAACATATTTAAAATTTTACACATACCTATGATGACCAGGAGAAGTAATTAAAATTTACAAATATGTCTTTCTTTCTTGAGTTTATGATTATAACAACTATTTACTGATAAAAAATGAATATTAATCATGAATATAAACTTATGAAGTATCTCTCTGACTCTCCTTTACAAACAAATAAAATAAACTATGCTTTTAAGTTCCACCTTTGAAAATTTGATTTCCGGAAACTTCTGTGATCAATGATTTTTTTTAAACGTCTGGACATTCGATCTCCGGAAACTTCCGGATCACTGTTATAGAAAAATCCGGAAATCCAGATTTTTTCCGGAGCACAATCAGCCCTGGATTATATTAAACATTAACAATTACTTAAACTATAAACACTCAGCATACTGCAGTACTGGCAATAGCACTATCTGTTGAGGAATAAGAGAAGTATTTTTATGTGAATATTTTATTGCTAAATTTTTTTTTTTTTTTAATTACTTCAACAAATACGGAGAAATTTAAGAATATACAGGTAAACAGGAGATAATCGTAAAATATAAGAGTTTTTGTTAAAAAACAAGAGGTATGCATATTGCTCAAAAAGCATTCTTCTAAATTTTATACATTGCGTTTTTCAGATCAAATCATTATTTTAGTCAAATAAATGGCCAGTAAAAAAATGAGACCAAATCATAATAATTTAAACTTTTTTTTACTCCAGTCTCACAATATTAAAAATCAGAGATATTTTTGGATTGTTCAATATTTCTAAATACGGTAAAAAAGAAGAAAGGCTGAGTTATGTGCGCATAGAGGTTCTAGACCATCTTGTCTGTTGCACTGTTTGAGAATAAAAAGAAAATATGAATAATGTGTAAAGTCTAACATGAATTATCAGATCAAATTCCAACATATATTTTTTTCACAAAAGAATATTTTAAGTGAAAAATATTTTATGATTTATCTATTTGAAGAAACCAAATTTAAGAATCAAAAATAC
This sequence comes from Parasteatoda lunata, assembly GCA_949128135.1. Taxonomy (NCBI): domain Eukaryota; kingdom Metazoa; phylum Arthropoda; class Arachnida; order Araneae; family Theridiidae; genus Parasteatoda; species Parasteatoda lunata. The sequence continues at coordinate 12,057,112 of OX421976.1, read as the reverse complement.
AAAGAATCTTGACAAGAATGAAACATCGGACTATAGACATTAAATCAAAAACTATTTTGTGTGATAGATATGATTTATTTAGTGTTCAGCCATTATTTATATATTTTAAAGTTCATTAGAACAGTCAAACAGGTCTGTATCAATAAATTACACGTATATTATAATATGCATTCACAATATATATTTGCAGTTATAATATATATTTGCATTTAAGATTTAGTGAATGTAAAATGAATTAAAGGATACTGTTTATAGATTGTACAATAATATATATTTGCAGTTATAATATATGTTTGCATTTAAGATTTAGTGAATGTAAAATGAATTAAAGGATACTGTTAATAGATTGTTTACATAGTTAAAATTGAATATTTAAAAGTTAATAAAAAATTAAAACAAAAAGTACTTTAAATTTAATAAATAATTTGTATATGTAATAAACGCACACTATTTCACATATTAACACTCTTTCACGTCATTTAATACTTTTTATTAAATATAATTTATGTATATTTTTTAAAAAAAAAACGTTTAAACTTTTAGAAAACTTTTAGCCCTAAAAACTAAAATACATAAATTAATTATTGTTCAAAAGTACAAGCCCTGCTCTAGCAAGAGGAAATTTTTTCTGAACAGCCAGCTAACACTAGTACTAAACAGATATTCAACATAAGATGTGTATGGTTTGTCAGGCTGTTATTAAATGGTTGTTGTGTTCTTAAATTATTTATTATACATTTAATCTTAGAGAAAATATAGTGAATGACAAAATTGAAACAAAACTTTTATAAATTACCGTTTTATATAAGCGAATCATATACTATTTACAGATCATATCATATACAGTATGATAAATTCCATGTCTGAAAATTAAAGCAAAGTTTTTAATGACTGTATAAGAATAGACAAACTTCATTTTGCAGTTAAACAGTTAAAAAATTTTCAAGAGTGATATTTTGTCTAACTGAAGTTGAACAGTATGAAAATCTATGGTGGATCAATCATAGCAAAATTTTCTATGATCTAGATCAATTTGATCTAGAAAATATAAGGCAGCAGAAGTTTATTTAATATTAATCGTAGTTAGTTTTACAAGGAATGCATAGAATAAATAGATTCAAGAAATTTACATAGAATAGAGAGAAAATTAAGCTGTTCAATATGTTTCCAAGTAAGTACCTTATGCCGTCTAGATCTATTTGAACTTCGTGAAAAAATTTTATAAGCACGCGAGATGAGTTATGAAATAAAATAATTTAGGTTGTAAAATCAACAATGTTATAACATATTCACTTTCTTACAAGGGTCGAACTTACAAAAGCTCTATATTTTATAAACATTTATAAATATGCTTCATTTATAACTATTTCTATACTTTTTCATTATAAAGCCTTATAAACATTTAAGTTAAAAATACCTATACCTTTAGAATAGGAGTTCAAAATATACAAAACAATTTTCGAAAAACAAAGTCAATATGACAATGTTTCCTGTAAACCATCATTTAGACACAGAAAGTGACGAAAGGTTTTATATTAGAGTTTATAAATAAAAGAAAGTTCGAAAATAAAATTTTCGTGCATGTAAATTAAATTAATATCACCACAATGTGACAATATAATAATTTTATAACAACAAATAATACAAATAATAATAATAAAAAGCTAATGTCCGTCTGGAAGGCAGACAATTTTATACATTAATAAATTGTGTAACAAATTACAATTTAACTTTATTTTTACATCATTAGAATAAATTATAAAATAGATTTTAAAGAAAAATTTTTAGAAATTTCTTTCTACTATGTATTAAGTAAAAATAAATGAAATTGAAAACTTACAATATTTTAACTAGTTTATAAAAGGTAATCCAAATTGCTTTGAAGCTTTAAAGTGTAAAAACTTATATCACAATTTACACAACTTCATGTAACCAAATCAACTAATTTTTAAAATCCCATAGATGTCACCCTCCTTTGGAACAAACTTCATTCAGACAGACGATTTTTCTAAAACCTATCCTAAATCAACAAATAAGAAAGTAACCTAGAATGCGGTTGCGGAGATAGATGATAGATACAGGTGAGGGAGAAGGGAAGAAGGTTAAATTATTGATACGATTAAAAACAACGAAGATTAATCTTTTATATCGATTAAATAATTTTTTGAATAGTAATATTCAACCTGACGTCACCCGAACATTACTTTTATTGTTTGTTTGGAAGTTATCGAGTGATGTTAATCAACCAAAACGAGCGTGTCAAGTTTTTAAATTATCTAGGACTCTGAGTATGGGTTTTTAAAATTTAGTCTGTGGTTGATTTATATTGTAAAAGTTTTTCCCAAAATAACAGTAGGCTTTTTTTTTAGAAGAAAAATTCATAAGTCATTTCTTATTATTTGAAATAAAATTCAATATATGTAAATTAGGTTTTCCATAGCAGACCAGTTCCTCAAATGGGAAAAAATCAGAATCAAAATGTATTAAAAATGAGAATAATCTGGAAAATTTGAGTTCCAAATGATCTTTAACTTTGAAATTTCCTTTGAAATTATAGTTTTTTTTAATTCATTAATTAACATTTTGTAGGTCTGTAATTTAATTTTAAAAAATCACGAACATTATTTAAAATCACCATTTTTTAAAGATTTTGAGTTTTATCATCGGATTTATCCATAATAATAATGAGAACCAAACGCTCTTTTGCAGCGCAATAGCTGCGATAACAGATATAATGTCACATTTTCACACACATTTCGCACAAATTTTTTGTAGTTTAAATTTAAAATAGAAGAATTTTCTTTTCGAGTAAACTTGCATAATAATTCTCGAATTAAAACTTTGTCTTTTTTCATTTAAAACTAAATATTCGGGCAAAATTTTATATTTTATTACAGTTTCAGATAATAAATTGAAAATTAAAAATATTAATGACATATGTTCTTAATGTTATTAATTATTTCTTAATGTTATTAAGTATTTCTAAATAGTAATTAACATTGTTTATGTAAGCAGATTATATATTGTTATTAAAAGCGTTTATGAGTGTTAATGTTTATCAACTAATTGGAAACCATAGATTTAATAATATCTGATTCAAATATGATAAATTAGATATTAGTTGTATAACTAAATAGATATTAATTTATAGAGATAAATTGACATTTGCTTTGTTGCATAAAGGGACACTGGTGATTGAAAATAAAAAGATGCAATTTTTTATTGATCATTTTCAAATTTGTATAGAATATTAGTAGCATTAAAAGAAGTCGGTGTACACTGTTTTTTTGTTTGTTTGTTTGTTTTTGTTTTAAAAATAATTATTGTTTTTTTTAATTGTTGATATTTAAAAAGCTCCTTGCGTACAAGTTCATTTATTTTTAATTAATTTTTCCTAAAAACATTGTTTAGAAGTATTTAAATAAATTTAAGTGTTTATGGTATCCATTTAAAAATATAATATCCATATAAAAACGTACCTAAGCATTAAATTTTTGTTTGTCACCAAAAATTGCTTCGATAAAAACGCTTCAATTATTAAAATATAAAATTAAGGTATTAAAAGTTAATAAATACCTTTAATATATAATAACATCAAATAAAATTAATTAAACAAGACACATCGAAGAGTGCATTAAAAAGCTTTTATAATAATAAAACTAAAATTTGTGAGCAAGGAACTTCTTGATAACATTGAAAAATTCCATTACGAGAAAAAAAAATTTTGTCAATGAAAATTACTTATTGGTGTATGGACCTTCAATAAATTCCTAATCTTATAACTCGGTAAGGAAAACTGCGATTTTAATACGGATGGTTGCACATTACTTGTTTAAATGTGAATTTGTTTAATATCTTAGAAACCAATTATTGGATTTTTTGAAGATTTTTCTTATTCTTATCATCCAATGTTCCAATAAAGTAATCTTACGAATAAAAACATGTCTTCTGAATTTTTTTTAAAATATTAAAATAACAAATGTATTAATTTCTGTAGTTATTTTTAAAAAAAAATTTCATAAAATCAGAAAATCTACAAAAGGAGAAAATTATCAGAATAAGATAATTAAAATAGATGCAAAAAGAAATTATAAATAAATAATGAAAAATGATTATATGGGCTGCTTTACTAGGCAAAAAACTATTCTGAAGTAGTAATTTGTATCATCTTATTTGAGGAGTTTATTTTTTGTAACGTTTCGATGAGCTCGCTTTCATGTCTATGAGTGTGAAATTGTAGAGACCTCTGAAATCTCCACTAGAACTACTTAAGTAGCAATTGCTAGTTGATTATGCAATTTCGCTACACTCAGAATTTATAGACAATTTATTGTCAAATAGAATTTAAGATCAATCCAAATTCCATCCCATTTCATGTTAATTAGAATTCTCATATCTTTACTAGAACTCTGTTAGAAACATTTCCTGAGTGCTACAAGCAAACTATTTCGCCACATTATCGGCAATGTGAAATGTTATCCTCAAAGGAAACTAAACTGGTTTCCTGCTTGCTAGAAAGCTGACATTTTAAATGCAGCCTTGTACTAGATTACAATACGGCAGTGTTTCCCTAACTTATAAATTTTGTGTAGCCCTTCTAAATTTTTCGTAACGCTGTGTACCCCTAATAAAAAAAAGAATGTATTTTTTACTATAAAAAATGCACAAAAGTTAAAAATCACAAATGGCAGTTGACACCACCAATTATTAACTGTTAACTCTGCAAAAAATAGTCTATAGAAATATACGCAATCGTAAATTTTCATGGCTAGCTTTGTTTTTAAATAAAATTTTTTGAAATTTTCATTTGTTGCAAGATATTTCGCATAAGAATGCGTACCCCCACTACACTGTTCCCGTACCCCTGGGAGTACGCGTACCACACTTTGGGAAACATTGCAATACGGTCATAAATATAATTTGTCACCAAAATAGAATTAAATATCGATCGCAATTTTGAATACTTTCCAATTTGTTAAAATTTTCAGCATCGAACTTTTGGTGATAAGTTTCAATACAAGTTTTAATCTTTTTCTAACTACTGCGAAAGATTTTCTAATTTTCAGAAGTAAATTCTCAGATGTGACACTTCTAAGCTAAGGGGACATTTTCTCAGACAAGCAAGTTGCTTAGTAACCTAGGTAAATTTTTTATCCACCAGTTGAAAAATTAATTGCAAAAGAGAGATCATCAATAAAATAAAGCTAAATAAAATGTTTACATGTTCGGTGTTTTAAACCACACGTTTTCATATCCTAAATTTGGAAAAAATTTTCTTTTTTTTATTTTAATTTTCTTAATAAGTAAAAAACAATAAGTTTCAATTAAACTAAAATGTTTTTTTTTTTTTTTAATATGGCTTAATGTCTATGTTTATATAGTGGTGGGCTTTACTACGCATCATTTGTAGTATATAACATATTTGGCCCTAAAAACAAATACTCATCTCTCGTAACTTTGTTTCTCTGCCAGAAGGCGCCTGGATTTGACAAACTTAGAAACTTTTGAACAATTTATTACCATTAATATTTTCAAAAGATTTATTAATTTTTTATAGATTTATTGGATTAACTTTTCACCTAGCTTCTGATTTATATATTTTTAATTTTATTATTTTCAAAAACTCAAATTTTATATATTTCTGAGCAGCTGACAATTAAAACCGTGCTTTATATTTAACGAGGGAAAATATTAAATAAATTTGGGCGCATTTTTGTAAGTAATTAGAGTGTTACAATACCAAACTTTTCTCATGAAGTTGCAAATTTAACATTGAGCTAAGTATTTAAATTTCTATTAATTTCGCGTCAGCAATTTAAAAAAAAATTTATATTCAAAATTAGATTTTGAATTAAAAGCTGAAATCCTGATAAACGGCGGGGGGGGGGGGGGAGATAATATTTTATTAAAAAAAAGAACTGTTGTGTCAATTCAACCTAACATTTTCATTCAGGATAACAATGGGGAAAAAATATTTTAGAAATATAAGACAAGTATGTCTTAAATAGAATTTGTAAAATGTTGTTTTTTAATTTATATACCTTGAAAGCTACTGACTTGAGTGAACAATGGTGGCTGAGTTGAAAATGGATCGTTGGCGAGCTTTTAAATCTGGACACAGCTCGAAATTCATGTTTGCAAAAATGAACACAGTTGGAAATATGTTTTAACGAAAATATGCGGAACGGAACGCATGAAATAACGGAAATACACAGCTCCAAAATGCCTGTTTACGAAAGGGACACAGCTTGAAATAGGTATTTATGAAAGTAGACACGGCTCGAAATGCGATGATTAAGTTTTAAACCCAATTTTAACAACTAAACGAGGAATTACCTGCTTACTTTTCATTACTTACTTAAATATTATGCATGATCATTACGTAGCAAAGTCCATGGCATTATTAAAAATAAAAAGAAAGAAAGAAAAAACACATAGTTTTAAAAGCAAAATTAAATGCTATATCCATTTTTGTAAATAGTTAGGTCCATTTCCATTAATTTACATTTTGAGTTAAGTTCATTTCCGTAAACACGAATTTCGACATTATGAATACACACTTTGAGCAGTGTCCGTTTTCGTAAACACACATTTCGATTTGCATCTAAATTTAAAAACACATGGAAGAAATATGAGATTGGGAAGGTTAAAAACTGTGATGGGTCAATTCGCAATGTTCGAATGAGCCATCTTTGGAGAACATCGGTTCCATGTTTTGAGTGTCCCCCCCCCCCTTCCTTTCTTCCTCTCCTATGCAGATGCATGGGAATGTATTACGATGTTGTTCCCTTCTGTAACACTTTTCGTATTTAAATAGGAAAAATATTTTTTTAAAAATTCCCACGAGGGTATTTTGAGCGCTATGCTTAGTGGAGTTTTAGTTCATTATAGTTCCTGAACCTAAAAACAATTTTTTAGTTTTTAAATTAAAGCCAGAAACTAATGTACTCCCTACTCCTATGACAATCCACACGCCAATAGTGGAAGCATGCGAAGCGTTGTCATAAGTAGAAAGTTTTGCTTTGTTCCACCTGTAGAAAAAGTTTTAGGCAAATTCAAGTAATTTTTCATTCAATTTTTTATTTTATTTTATGAAACAGGGATTTCACTGTTATTCAGATAAATGTTTTATCGCCTGATATGCGCACAAATTCCAAAAATAAAAAAGCAATTTTAGCAATAGAGAGTTCTTTTCCCTATTGTCTTATCATACAAAAGTATGGATATTTCATAATTTCTAACATTATATAGAAAGAAAAAGAAACGGGAATTTGAGAAAGGAAAAAAAAAAAAAACTTAAAATGTTTATGAGAATTTCGCTGAATAGGTGGTGGTTTCTAAGCGAAAGTAAACAAAAACCAATCTCGATCTCTGTACCTTACAGCAGCTTAGTGTGTGAGACGATATTTTTAAACAGATAATTTGTTTTCTATGAAATAAATAAATAATATATTTCTGAGCTCAAATATGCTGCATTTTATAAGATGTTAATAATATTATTAAGTAATTCTGGCGAGTTTGAAGTGAAAATTTGTTTTAGTTATTTATAGATATATTGTTAAAAAAGGCGACATGATTGATATATTTTGGAAAAATTCGCTTTTTGGCAGTCCTGATTTGAATTATTTTGACTTATTCATTACTATTTATTCCTGTTGCAAATGATGCAGACATCAGTGTAAGCTTTTAGAGTAACGAGACTAAGTCTATTTTATAAATTCCATTTAAAAAAGAGAATAAACTCTACACAGTGAACACTGTGAACCAAATGGCCTTAAAATATACCGGATACAGTAACCCTGAATGCTCTTAGTGCAGAAAAATTGCAGTGCTCTTAGTGTAGTAACCTTCATAGTAGTAACCTGCAGTGCTCTTAGTGTAGAAAACATCATCCATATGTTTTCCGTTACAAAAATTCGTTAACAAACTTTAGCGTTTCCATAGATCAATCCTCTTGGTTGGGGGTTACTCTCACTGCATATTCTTTTTTGCTTTTCGAATCGCTTGGTATTCATATCCACGTTAGGGGAAAATTTTCTCTCAAGAAAAACTCACCAATCAAATTCTCATTACATGATTTTTTTAACATTTGCGATTGCAACACTTGAATACGCCATCTGGGGAGAAGACCTTTTCCATGTTATGACCTTTCCCTTTTCTTCTCTGCTCAGTTATATGCAAAAGTACTATAAAATTTTCCCCTTCCATAATATTTTTAGCATTTAATCATCAAAAATATTTTCTAAAATTTCCACGATCCTTTCTTCTAGAGCTATGTTTAATGCCGTAGCGTATGGAGAGTCAATGGAGAAGGAAGTACGTCTGTTTCTGTCTTGTTTTTCAAATAGATTAAACATTTTTAAGTTAGGAAACTATATGGAATTGAAAACTACACTGAACATAGTTCTAAAAGAAATACATTCCTATAGAACTGAAAAGAGAAGGGGCGGGCTTGTTGTGGCTTATGGCTTACTCTGTAGCACATAAGTATGTTTTGTTAGTGTTGTGGGTTCTGGCAACATTGGTTGCGATGACAACAAAAAGATGGAATGCAAAAAATCTGTTGTAAAATGTCTGGACGTAGAATATTATTATATTAAATCCAAACAACATAAACGATACACTTAATATTGGCCAATCTTGCGTCCTATATCACAGGACATGGAACTGTTCTTCTCCCCAGATGGCGTATTCGAGCGCTGCGATTGTGATTGATCAGTCACACTGCACGTAAAAAAATCTGTAGTTGCAAATGAGAATCTGATTGGACAAAAATTTGCCAATGACATTCATGATTTAATCTCCGAGTTCGCATCCATGAATTGTTTTGTATGCAGTGTGAATGGCTGTTTGTCTGAATTTGAAATTTCTTTCATTGATTGGCAATTCATTTGTGATACCTCCTCACCTTACCACGCCCTCACCTCCTCCATGGATGATTTATTTATATTCTAATTTTCTATGAAGTTATGAATAAAATAACTAAGTTTATATTGAATTTATTTTAGATTAGTATCTACGCCAAAATCGTGGAATTATTGTTATTTTAAGTGTTAATCTTGCTGGTGTTTACTATTTTATTGTATATTTTGCTGCATTGCGGGTTTTTTTTGTGTATATATTTTTTTAAACATATATTTATTCCATAAACTCAACTTAATCTAAATCGTGGACTGAAATTTTACGATGGAAACTTAAGAATTATAGGTGAGAAATTTTTATTTCTTTATTGGATGACCCCATGTCCTCATCTTGAACTTTGATTTGGCAAACAAATTTCTTTCAGAACTATTTTTTTTGTGTGTGTTATTTTTAACGACACGTAAATATTAGTTTCCTAAAATATAATTTAACTTGTTGGTTTTGTTTGTATTTTACTACTTTTGAGATGCGTGTCTCATCTCGCATTCTTTTGTGATGAGCCTGTGCTAAAAATTCTACTCATTCTTACTCATGGGTTGTAAGAAAATGTATTTAAAGAATCTTACTAGTGAATAAAGCTTATTCTTTCCGTCTCTTTCCTTGGTATTATTGAAGACTAAATGAAAAACAAGAAAATTTCTACAGTAAGTTACAAAAGATTAAATGCTTCAACTCAAATATTTTATTACTTTTTAGATCGAAAAATATGAAAATTATTATGCTGATTTTATTTTTTTCCTGTTTCTAATAAAAATACAATTGAATGTGATCAAAATTCCTTTAAATTAGATTTTTTATTAATGTGCTTCACTAATTAGTACATTTTCTAAGAGTTTTAAAACATTGATTAGTATATGTTTTGTTTAATTTTATGTGGAAAATGCTATTTAAAATTTACATCTTAATTAGTCAGATAAATTTGACTTAGAAATAAGTGTTAGAAAATATTTAAATAGTTCAATATGGTTATCTTGATTTCTTTAATTGATATTTTAGTAAATTTACTGTGAGTGATATAATAGTTGTTGGAAAATATTGATTTTTTATTCAAAAAATTAGTTTATATATTATAAATATTAGTATTAATGAAACAGAATAAATTTTTAAAATTTAAATCAGATTTTTTTTAAAATTTTATTTTCTTAGGTTGATTGTTTGATTGGATATCAAGTTTTGAATGTTTTTAAATTATTATTAAATCATTATTATCATTATTTGATCAAATTTGATTCCTTGTTTTTATGTCTTTTCTGAATTAGTTTAGTTAATTATTATTATTAACTTCTCCAATGATGAAAAAAAGAAACAAGCTTTTATTCTAATATAACCAGACAATTTATACAAATTCAGAATATGAGAAAGACATGTAATGTCTGTCTTCTTTATTTTTACTTAAATTACTTTGTTTTGAATTAGAATTTATTTTTTATTTTTAAATTTGTTAGCAATCACTTTGTGTGTGTGTATAAATATGTATATGTATATATTCTATGTGTAAATTATTTTATATATTGCTTCTTTAGAAAGATTTTATATTTGTTCTCATCATTCCATTTTTTAAAAACAAGAAATATTATAAATTTTCTCATTGATATTTTACTTTATTGGAAAAAATAAATAAATGAAGCAATATAAATAGCTGATTTCAAATGCTCAATTATAGTTTTTAAATGAATGACACTATTACATTTGCAATACACAACGTGAATGGATCGAAAACTCTCAACTGTTTCAGTTTGAATATTTATGTGTGTTTCATAAGTGAAGTGATCTCCAAAGCAAGAAAAAAGGTTCTGTCGGTTCTATTATTTAAATAAGCTCTGCTTTGTGTATGTTTGAGAATGTGTGTGCTAAATCTAGACGCAAATCAAACTTCTTTCTGCGCTTCAGAACCTGTTTTTGTTTATATCTATGAGCAAAGATAAGGCCTTTATGATGAAAATATGTACTTTTTGGCTTTTAGCTCGGTTAACAGTTAACTTAGTTACGTCACAAGATGAAAACTTAGCTAGTTCTCCATTGTCTCTGAAAATATTATTTTCTATGTTTAAATATTAATATTTTAGTATTTATTGTAAGGTATACAGATGGAGTTAAATTTTTAAGAAATTTGTTATAATTGTAAAATCTTGCCATGTCTGATGTTTCTTTTTTTTTTTTTTTTTTTTTTTTTTTAATTTTCAAGCTTTTAGAAAGAGTTAGTTGATTATAATTTTTTTACAAAAGTTTTGTTTGCATAGTTATAGATAACTATCCCAATTCAATAACTCATAAAATACATAATAAACTATCTTTTAAATATTAATCCTTCCTCACTTTTTTTTCCCTTCAAAATTGAGTGTTAATAACCAAATCAAATATTATTTGAAATATCTTTATAAAGTTGTCATTCCTTTTTAGTTAATCATGGAAGATGACTCTTAAAAATCCTCTAATAAATTTAATTGTTAACAACTGGTTTTTTTTTTATCTGTATATATAAAAAGGTTTTAAAATTTATTATTCATGACTGTTAGAAGATTTATTAAATACCTAATATGAAAAACAAAACAATACAAATTAATAAAATTGCAAAAAAAACGTTGCATTTCAGAAAAAGTGGTGAGTTGTATGGGAGAGTTTTGTAAATGTTATGACCACTATTGATGATACATAAAATGATTTCAAAATTATAAACATTTAAAAAATCATTTGGTCAATGAGTTCTTTTTCTGACTGCTTTGAGGCTGATGACAAGTTAGGATTTATGAACCTAGTACTGCATCACTTTGTAAATTCTACCGGCCGGGTATATATTATTTTCTTTTGTAAGTTGTGTCTTAATATAAAATCAGGACACTTCATAGATTTAATTTTTTATATCATTTGTTTTCAGTAATAATAATAATTTTTTTTTGATAAATAGCCCTTTTGTTTATTAAGTTCATTGCAGCATGGATGTTAATTTTTTTGTATACAGTATCACATAATATTATATGCTGTAGAATCATAATTTTCTTTCATTACTCAAACTAGATTTTAACTGTGTAGCTGCTTAATCTGTGAAAAACGTAATTTCTGGAAAAGAAAATTTTTTTGTATTGGATTTATTTCTCAATCGCAAGAACAAGTGTTTCATAATTGTGAAGTTGTAACAGCATTTTTTTTTATTTATTTTTGTACAATGTTAACTTTTGCTTTTAAATTCACTGATAACTTCTTTTTACTTGAATTTTTCTAATAGATGTCTTGTTGTTGTAATTTGTTATTTATTTGCCTTTCAGAGGTGTATTGAGTAGTTGTCAATCTTATTATTCTACTGCCTTTGTGAAATTTTTTTAAACTTTATCAAAATGAAAATTATGTTTGATTGTTGATTTTTACAAAATATGCAATAATTTAAAAATTTAAATTTAAAATTATGACATACCTAGATTTAGTAATAATGTTGTTAAAAAATTTAAAGATTTCCTTACCCTGATCTACACCAAATCTTAGACTTCTGGGCCGTGGCCCACAGAAAATTAAACTTAAAAAATTAATTAATTAATTAATTTTTTTAAAAATTCCAAAGGAGGACCAATTCAGACGGTACAACTCGTAACCACCTCTGTCTAATCTTTACTTTTTTTTTTTTTCTTTCTAAATTTGTATGTTTAAAATTCATTTGGGGCCTTCGTGATTGCAATGGATGATTTTCATTGCAATACACTAATATCCCCCAAAACTTTTTTTGTTCATTATATGGTTAATCAAACAAATTCTGTTCAGAATTTTCAAATTGCTTTTAATTAAAATTTTTAGTTTTTTCCTTATTTAGTTTTACTTAAAAAAAAAACAAACTTACTTTTAGACAAATTGTTAAATTTATTTGAATTAATTATTTATTTCTGAGCAGGCTTATTTTTAAATTTTTACTGAATTAAAAAAACCAATATTAGATTTTAAACTCATTAAACTGCAAATATAATAAAAATAGAAAGCCATTATGCATTTTATTTGATAGTTTGATTAAAAAAAAATGAAATTTTATAAAAAAGATTTCTTTTTTAAATGCAATTAAATTTTAATTATTAAAATTTTATTTGATAGATAAATATATTTATTTTACCTGAAGAAAATTTTATGATTTGTTAGTGAACTTTGTTAAGTTGGAGAATAATTTTCATAAAATCTCTCTGGGTATTTTATCTTACCCAGAGCTTATTTTGGTATGCTATTTTACAGAATGTCTCGATAGTAGGTGATTTTTAAGAGTGACTTTATTCCCAGATTGCTAGTTTATTTTATTGAAGTAGTATATATGTCTATAGTATTTATTTTTGCTGTATATTTTTCTTTTTTATTAATGTTTCAAATTTGTTTTAGGTGTTAATAAATTTTAAAGAGAGGCTTGAATCTTCCTCTAGATCTGTTTGAAATGGCTCGGTATCTCGGACAAAATGATAGTTCTGATGACGATTTCAGTGATAATCTACAGCTGGCGGAACGACTTCGTTTAAATCGAGATAAGACCAATTTTAGAAAAAAGAATTTTCTGGACGATCAGTCTAGTTCGTCTTCTAGTCTTGAAATGCAAAGTGATACTCTCAAGGATAACTCTGCTCGGTAACAGCATTTTAAAATTGCATTAGTTTTCACTCTTAATTTTAATATATATATTATTTTTATTTATAAAATTTGGAATTTTTGATTATTTTTTAATTCTATTGCTGCCAGAATGTAAGATCAACGTAGTTATTGAGTTGCTTACCTAGTGTCAATCAGTAATTGATATACTGATAATTGATATCAAATAAATTAATATAAAATTGGTGATATTCTCTTAACATCATTTTTATTATATTAAGAAATAATTTTTTTATAAAATTTAATTATTCAAAATATTTTTAAAAATGTGCCATGTAAGACCCTGTTATTTAATAATTTCTTCATAACAACTTGTATAATACAGCAATATTAAATTACTAATGATTTTGAGTGTTATTCAAAGTAATTTAAATATTATCAAAACTATTTTTTTCTACTTATTTTTTTTAAGTTGATTGATTAAATATTATTATCCTCAAAAGTGTCAAGTTAAGTATTTTTTTCAAGTAAGGTGTTGTAGGTTTTATTATTTTATAGGTTGTAAAAAAATCGTGTTACTTTTTGATACATTTTTCTTAAATTATTTTTGTTAAATTAGCTCTATTAAAGCAATTCTGTATGTCAGGTGAAGTTATCTTTGTTGATAGAATAGTTCACTTGTGTTTCACCAAATTGAAATTAATGAATTATTAAAATGAATTTCATTTTCCCAATGCACTATATAGTTAATGGTTGTTGCAGTATTTTATAATTAGTATTGTAGAGAAAAAAATTATGTTTTGAGTTAGTTTTATATCATTGCAGTAAATATTAAACAAAATGTATTTTGCGTAAAGTATTACATGTTTAGAACTCATGTAAACATGTTTTTTGCTAACATGTTTGTAATTGCATGTTAATCTATTTATAGTATTTTTTCTACATGCTAAATGAAGGTGAAGTTTTTTTTTATTTGTTAACATAGAATATGCAGATAAATTACTACATAATCACTTTACTTTTACATACAAGAATACTGAATATGAGATTATTAAAATAACAGTTAACAGTGTTTTTTGATATTTTGATTGTTATTAATGTTACTTTCATGTGTTTTTTAGGACTTACAATGCTTATAACAAGAAAAGGCAAAATGGAGATAAAAGTGTTGAATTCTTTGCCAACCCCAAGCGTACTTGTTTAAGCAACAGATATTTAAAATCTCCTGATAATCAAAATAAAAAGAAATCTCGGACAGAACGTTACCATAATCCTGATTTTCCTTGTACATCTGATAGTACTAGTGAACATATATTTGCTGATAAAACGTATGAAGATCACCTTCATAATTTAGCAGGGGAGGAAAATCCTGTGTTTAACTCAAAGCAAGTTTCAAAAAGAAAATTCCTCAATTGTTTAAATGAGCGTCCTAATGAAGATCCTGTCTCTGCTCAATCAAAATTGCCTCCATATCCTAAACAACATAATGAACTAAGTAAACAAACCAAAAATAAATATTCTGCTCCAAATTCTCCCAAGCATTTCCTTTGGAGGGAGCCTCAAAATAACCTAGGTGAGCATTCTAGATCAACGGTGAATGGCACAAAAGCTGTCTCGTTCGTTGCTCCTCAACGTCCAGATTTAAGTCAAGATTCGCAATCTGTTTCTGACGGAAGCATTGTCCATTATGTAGACAGTGCTAGTGATGAGGATTCAAGGTCAATATTTAAGAATGGTTCTTTGAAAGGTGGTAGACAGTCACCAGAATTATCACAATGTAATAAAAAAGTAATTGGCCGTAAAGTTAAAAAGAAGGTTCTTGACAGTGATCTCGACAGTGACGATGACGAGGAGGATTGGCCAACTAATAAGTCTCGGCCTCATTTAATCTTTTCATCTTCTGATAGCGAAGCAGAAAGTGATAGAAAAAGTGTTTCCAAACCATTAGCTGTGCCAGAAAGCAGTGACCCTTATTTATTTCCTGTTAGTGACGCCCCTAGGAATAGTTTTGAAAGCGGCATAACAAGAAATCATCAGCCCCGTTGCTTTTCTAGAGATAATTCTGTTGCCGGTCCTTCATCATCTCCAATTTCTTATTCAAAAAGTCCTAGGTCATTTAGAAATCGTAAACAAATTAGAACTAATGCCGCTTCTGAAATTGCTTCAAATAATTTCCATTCCAACAATGTGGGTCGAAGAGGGAGGAGTCGTGTTAATGTGGGAGAAAGGTACACAAGGAGATCTGGTTCTCCTCACCCTAGGACATTGCCAAATTCTCATTCTCGAATGATTCGTTCTGAAGTTTCTAAAGTGGCAAAAGGGCGCTCTTTGACAGGATCACAAGCCAGAAGAGCAAATTTAAACCTTGCTACAACAAATCCTGATTTATTTGATGCAGAAGATAGTAGTGAAGTAGAATTCTTTACAGCAAATTCCTACTCTGACACTGAAACCAGTGCTGAATCATTTGGGGGATTAACTATAAGTTCCACCATAAGAAGTCCTGAAAGTAATGGAATTATTTGTGAGCATTCTATAAATATTGGTAGTAGTGAGGATGAAATTAGTGTTGTTTTCAGCTCTCGCCCATCAAATGGAGAAATTGAGAGGCAAGTTATTAGAAGTGCCGAACCTAGAAGAGCGTTAGGTTTGTTCTCTCTTTCTTTGTTTCGACGTTGATACTTTGTTAATTTAAAATTTTAAATTTATTTTAATTGATCACTAATGTCACAAGTTTCTTTTACTCGTGTTACTAGAAATATTTTATATTTGATTTGGCAGTGAATGATTTATTTTTTATAATACTCTTATTTTTGTACAGTTACATTTCTGAAGTGTTTACTTTTAAGTGCTATATGTTGACTGATTTAACAGTCAGGGGTCTGTTTAGAAGAAATTTGGGTCCGTTAACGGACCCTTCACAAAATATTTTAACTTAAAAACGGACCCTTTGCAAAATAATTTATCTTTTAATCGGACCCTTCACAAGTTTGTTTATCTTCATTATTCTTTTGTTAATCGAATAAACCCTTCCCAGGGGGTGGGAGAAAGAAAGACAAATGCAAACGAATTAAGTTTTGTCTTCAGCAGAAGCTTCTTCCTTTATTCGTCCGAAATTAATATTCTGCGTTCAGCAGTATAGGCTAAATACCAAATATTTGTATGTTGCATCGCTAATTTAGTAGCTGCATTTGGTGTTTATTTTTTAAAATTAAATTTTTTTAATTATAATTTTACAGTGTTGAGTATAATCTTGTATGTCTTTTACAATTTAAAAACTCCTTAAAAAAGTTTTTTTTTTTTTTTTTTTTTTTTACGATAATGGACCCTATTTTCAAAAATTCACAAAAGCGGACCCTGGTTCAAAGAATGTAACTTAACCTTTATTTTATATTCACAAATTACGGGTAATTTTTTCACAATTTTACAAAAACGGACCTTTCACAAAATGTTTGGACAGACCCTTGACAGTGCAGATTAACTAAATTTGTTTGATTATTTTTATTTCAGTCTTCATCGCTTCTATAACTACAAATAAGTAATTTTAAAACATTGAAGTATTGATCTGACTAATAATTTATAGTACTATAAAGTTAGCTCTTTTTATCTTAAAAATCATCAAACCATTTTTAATTCATCTGCAAGAATCTTTAATTATTTAAGTAATGTTTATAGTTGCCAGAACTGGTAGCATGAAAACTGCAAATAAATTGATTATCCAAGTAGTGAAAAATGTCACTGACATAAATATTGAGTCATGTCATCATGTACTATTATTTTACATTAAATCAGTTATTTGCATAAAAGAATGATCCTACCTCATGGTGTTAATTTTTTTAAATATTTAATTTGCTGGTATCGTGCTACAAGACTCATATTTTCAGTTGTTCTGTTTTTTTGTAATCAGTTTACTTTGTTTTAATTTTTATCTCAAGTTCAAAAGTTTATTTCAAGTGCAAAATATATTGCTCATAAACTTAAATAAATGATTTGGAAAACATTAAATTTAGTGAATAGTTTTTACCAAGTTAAGCCTTAAAAAATTTGAATTTTGCATTATTTTTGAAAAATTATTTCAAAAGTGTTCGCATTCAGATGTATTTTTTCAAGATGGGTATTTACAAATACCTCAAAGCATCTATATTCTTCTCAGTTTTGTTATCACTTTTTATTTTTCTCCAGGCTGTGATACTTATGGACAAGTAATAGTAACATTTATTAAAACCTATAAATTTAATTTTCAGCATACTCCTCTATCAATAGAATAAAATTGTATGGATCATTTCTGCCCTTTCTATCTGTTGGTGTACTAGGCGCCACCGAAATGCATAAAAATTATTATTAAATTTTACTATTTGTGATTTTAAACATTCTTCAATTACAATATCATCAAAAAATTTATTCTCATTATCTTTTTATACGATGCTTCTTAGTTTTAGTGGCTAACCTATTTGTTTTCATCCCACTCTTGGGTATTCTTTCACCCCCCCCCCCCCATGATTTGTTTTCCTGAACAGTTTCAGTATAAGTTATATTTTTAAAGCCTATTGTTTGAACGTTTTTGCTCTGTGTTTGGGAGCTTAACTAAATGTTTGTATGTGATTAAATCATCCTTCAGTTTTGCACCTATTCTATATTTTGTTCCTTTTTAATATTTACACAAGAGTAATTGGGTCTTAATCAGAGATTTTTTTTCAGTCATCAATGTCAGAGACATTTTAAAAAAATGTTTTGATTAAAACATTATTTAAAATTGTGTAATTAAAATAATGAGTAATTGTGTTTAATAATTTTTTTTTTAAAATTTTGTAAAAAATAATAAAAAAGATTCTAAAAAGACTAAACATTCATGCATTTCTTTTCATTGTTAATTTTTAATCTTTTCAGATATCACAATTAAATTTTAATTTTACTTTGTGAAACTAAATTATATTCAACAGTGTTAATAATTTTTTAGAGAGATAAAATATATTTTTCCTAAAACTGTTGATGCGTAGAATGACTGACTGCATTGGTAGATTCTAAAGCTAAACTATAATTTTTTTTTAGGGAGGAGGCGTCAAAGAGGATCTTGGAGACATCGACATGATCCTGTTCAAGAAGTAGTTTCTCTCTCTCCTGACCCTGTAGAACAAGTTCGACAAGTAGAAGATGATGAAAGATTTGCTAGAATATTACAAGTAATCCATATTTCTAAATTTAATTATTTTTGTTTGCTATTTATAATATTTATTGTTGTGTTATTTAGCAAGTTTCAAAACATAGATTTCTAAGGAGGGAGCTGTAAAGAGAGATTTTATTCAAAATAAGGTTTTATACTTAAACTAATAAATTACCAATTAGATTATATAAGATTGAAAAACTAGGAAACATGCTACGATAGTTAAAGAAACCTGTTGCAAATAAATCAATAAATAAAATTTGTATAAGTTTCTCTTTTTTTTCAAGGGGTATATTAATATTTTTAATTGATTTTACATTTTAAAGTTATTTTTTAATAACCTTTTGAAAAGAAATGAGCATTTTAAGGTTCATATGTTTCTATATTCTTTTTTGGTTTTAGTCACCAACCATTTAAAAAATTGTTCGTATTTTCATGAAAAAATGGCGAGTAAAAATTTCGGCCTAAGTAGTGCTTTTAAAAATGAAATTTAATTCTTTTTATTAGGTATTTTATTTTAATATGCTCTCGCAATTTTAATTCTAGTTATAATTTGCAGCTTAGTGCCTAACTTAGTTGCTTCAATTTTGTTCCTTCACTTTATATCATTGTTATATTTTTAAAAAAATTTCCTGGCCAGATTATTAGATGCTCTATAAGATTCTATGTAAAATCTGAATTCTCAGGTGATACTAGACAGCTTTAATTTTTTGTACACAACTGAAACCGGTTTGCACTTGGATACGTTCGTATATCAAGTGGTGAAATTAGACAATATATAATATAAATTCGATGATCGGAAAAATTACATAAATATTGAATATTTATTATATCAGGTATTATATTAGTATATTATAATAATTAGTCCAAATTATTACTCACTGTAGTGTTTTAATGATTGCATGTTTTGCACGAGTTTATATGCAATACTTTTAAATTTTAACTTGTAATGAGCTTTTATAGAGGAGAGTTTTTATATACTTTCTATTTGTATTTATTTTTAATGTTTTGCATTACAATGCTAACTACTTGATACACGAACAAAAAGAAGTGTAATTACCAATAGCAATAAAGCTGTAGAGTATGACCTGATAATTAAGATTTTATACAGAATCTTACAGTGTGTCTAATAATTTGGCCAGGGACTGTATGTGCATTTATATTATGTGCTAGTATACTTAATTATTTAATTATTTTAGTAATAATTTTTTTTCCATTTTGGTTGTTTTTCTTTATTAAAACTTATTTATTACAGGCTCAGTTTGATGCGGAAGTTGATCCTGATTATTCACCTTCACCTCAACCCTGTTCCCCAACCAGACCTATGGCATATTCTCCTTATGATATTGTTAGTCCCGTAAATTTATCCTTGAGACATTCAGATAGTGATTTAAGAGATGATGATGATGCAAGTTGGATGAGAGTTCAAGATCCTTTTCCTACAGTACCGCCTTTTCATCCAGATTGGAGGAGTCTTCGTTTAAACCGTGTTCCACATCGGCATACTCCACCAAACTTCATAGGGAACATATTTTATGTAAGTTTTCTTGTTGCAGATAGATAAATAAAAATAAGTAAAACAAATGAGTTTTATTTTAAATCATGGATTTAAGAAGCTAATTTTTATACTGTACGAAATATAAATATGTTAATGTTAATATGTAACAATGTGTTTATTAAAGTTTCCTTTGATTTGTAATGAAGGTTTTTATCTAGAGTCGCAGCCAGCAAAGCAGTTGTTTGCGAAAGAATTTTTAACGCACATGGAGTTTTACTTTGGTATGCTCAGTCATATTTCTTGCCTTATCCCTGATATCTAATAATATGCTGGTTTAAACATTGGAAATGTTTACAAATTTGAAAAGTATTTTAACCAAGAGATTGTCGGTTAAAAAATTATAACTCTTGCGAAATTGCACTTGGAATACTTTTTTTTTTTAAAAAAAAAAAAAGTCATTTACTCATTATTATAACACAAGCAGGAAAAAGGCTGGCCTGAAAAAACTTCTTGAGAAGGCCAAGGCACACCCTGGGCTGTCCAGCCATTGATGATGATTACTCATTATTATTCAGAGGAGGAGGAGGATCCATCCAAGAATTTAAAATGTGTGAACTATTGATCCTTTTACTCTTAATCTCAAAAGCTTTAAATTGAGCTTAGTTGATAAAAAAGAAAGCTTAATCAATCTCTCAACACCTTCGAAATTTAGTTTGATTCAGACAGAAAGAGTCCATGTTTGGTATACTGTCAAAAATGAATATCCTTTGTTAAGTCATAGGCAATTAAAATACTATTGCCATTCATAACAAAGTACAACATGTGAAAAAAAATATTTCGAATAGTTGTGGCATTTAAAAATAAGTAGTTGAGTAGTAACTTGAACAGCAAGCTAGCTTTTGTGTTGCTGTTAATATGTAATGAACTAATTAATGGAGAATTAAAATATTTTCTATCTAAAAAACAGTAACTTGTTTCACGCTAATGAAATATTATTCAATTTATTATAATTATTAAGTAAACTTTTATTAATCACCTCACCATTTTATTTTTCTTTCATATCTTTGGTTGCCATGTCAAAAAAAAAAAAAAAAAAAGTATTCAAAATGTACAGTGTGTTTATTTCAAAAATTGTCAACTTTTTCATTAGTACATTCAAATACATCAATTTTGTTATGGAGGGAGACATTTAGAAATCCACAGATTTAAAATAATGGTGTTGTGTTCCTCAAAATTAAATATTTTCTGCTTGATGGTCTGGGAAGATAAAAAAGATTGTTGATTTATCTAGAAAATAGAGACAGGGATATACATAAATTATTTACTTAAATTCAAAATAGACTAGTACATAATAATAAAAAATTAATATTGATAAAAATTACATGAAACATTTAAATTATAAATTTTTGGTGAGCTCTATATAAAATAATTTGTCGTTCATTAAACATATTTCAATTATATATACGTATTCAGTTTTATATTTAATAGTTTTAAAAGTACTTTTAATTAAATAAATATGTAGTTAGTGTATATATATGGAGACTTGTATTATCAAGAGTAATGAAGACTTGTTTTATCATGTGTAATTTTGAATAGTTTATTACCTTGATGTTTTCTGATCTAATTTAATGTATTGTAAGTTTGTCTAAAAATAACTATGATATTAATTTATTCAGTGATTAATAAGTAATAAAATAATTTTAAACATTTTATTTGGAAATATTATGTTTATGTATCATATGTTAAATATTTCCAAATAGGACAAAGTCAGGGGTCTGTCCAGGCCGAATTTACTACTGTTTAGCGGTACCTTCACAAATTCAACTTTAGGAAAAACGGTAGTTTCACAAATTCAATTTACGAAAAAACGGTAGTATCACAAAAAACTTTTTCTTAAAATTTTATATTTGTATCCCTTATGAAACGATAAATCCATATTTTTACCATATTTTTGTATTGATTTTTTAATATAATTTTTAATTTTTCACAAATAATTTATAAATTTTCACAAAATAGGTACCTCTCAAAAAAACCTAGACAGACCCCTGAAAGTATAAATATATCAGGGTTATGTTAGGTATGATTTATATTTTACCAACCTTGCTATCGTGAAATGCCATCATTACTGTGAATCATTACACTTATGATTACTACTTTTCACGATTTACCTTGAATTTGCTATTTCTCCCTCTTACTTCTGGGCTATTGAGCTACATTCAATCTTTATATTTATTTAAGATAAATTAAATTAATATTATTGTTGAAATAGAATATTTGGTACTGTGGGATTATCCCGTTGACCATTTTTACCAAACCGATATAAAACCAAAAGGTTGCGCCAATAACTGCAAGTTTTATCATATTTACTGTGTAATCCTTGATTACGCAATTTAGTTTTCTTTAGGGTATTTATGCTGCTGCAAAATTATTTGAATTTGTGATTTGCCTAACCAACAAAATTATTTTTACTATAGATGGTTAGATCAAAGAATAATTCAATGTGTAATTATAAAAAAATAGACATTACTTTGTTTTGATTCTTTTTAATACACTTTTTTATTATGTATTTTTACACAAACAGTTTTTGTTATTATTATTTGATAAATTTAATGTACTTAGAATGTTTATTTTAGAAATTCCTTTCATTATGATGGAGGTCAGGGATTTGCACATGTTTGCGAGCATTGGCAGGTCAATGGGATAATCCCACAGTACCGAATATTTTAATGATATTTCTAATTAAAATAATTTTAAATATGTTTTTGGCATCTTTATTAAGTTTTTTTACATTTTGTAGAATAATCGAAGATTAGATAGAACTCGGAGGAGAAGACCTAATTCAATTAATCATTTATTAGAAGTGGGAGTATTCAATAGTCTTGATGATATTCTCTACTCTGATGATAGTTTTGAGGTATTTTTTGTAATACATTGATTAAAGAAAATTGTCCGAAATAACTTTTAGCTTACTTATCAGATTTTCACATATCAATAAAATCTTATCTTCAAGGTTTAAGGGACACATTTAAAATATGCCATTTTGTAAAAATCAATTCTAAATAACACAAAAAATTGACATTTACTGATAAATTATATCTCTATATTTCTTAAAACTGATCTCTCATTTCAAAAAATTAATTTCTTTATAAATTTAAATCTTTGATATTTTTAAAACATGAAATTCTAAATAAATTATATGCAGCATAATTTAAATGAATAATTATGCATAAGTTTACTTTTATCTCTAATCATATTACCAGAAAAAATATTTTGAGTTCTAATATTTCTAAAAAAAATATACAAGAATTTTTATACATAAATGTGATTGATGATTTCGTGAAACTTCTGGAACGTGGTTCTCCTAATTTTCTTTTTGAATTTAATAAAATAATTTTTCAAATGTAATTTTTATTACTTTTAATTTAAGTAACTTATATGCATAATTTATAATATATAAATATTGTTATAACTGTTTCTCTGACAAGAATTAAATATTCCCTTTTAAGTTTAACAGCACTGCTGATTGGAAAAACTATAAAAACTTGAATAAAGCACAAATCTAATATAGAAGTGGACATAATATAGGTTTGGTTCTCTAGACATGAAAATTTTCTCCATGTTTAAGCACCAAATCATCACCAGAGAGATAACACGTGCAAAGTGGCTTATTGTCCTGATTGGTAAAGGTTCTTGTCTAGAGAATAGTGAAAATAGTATGTCTATTTCTCAGTAGTATGTCTGTATTCAGTGACAATAGTATTTGGGCTTTATTCACGTTTTAAACTTTAGCACATTAAGTACTCACTATCCTTTTGAATATTCTTTTACACAGGGGTAATTGTATTCCGTAATTCTGTGTTTTTCGTATCATTCCTCCTGGTCTAGAAGCAGGGCATGCAATTTTTTTGCAGAATTCCATGTCTCTCTAGACCATTGATTCGCAGGCTTACGAGAATCAAATCTTATAATCTGACGAAAATTTAAAGTAAGAATTAAGTTCTACAATTTAAAACCTTCGCTAAATCGCGTTAACGAGACGTTTTCATACAAGACTTCCGAAATGTCGTTTTTTTTTTCATTTCTCGTTTTTTTTATTCTCTGGATTTTAAATGCCTTTTCCATCTCTCTAATGCCTAATTTGTCCAAATACTGCAGTTTTAATTTCGAGGCAGGATTTAACACTAGTTAGAAAGCTAAATACAATTTTTTTGTTTCCCAGCAGGGAAAAACCATTGAAGCAATCATTTTTTATTTAGTACCAAAAATTTCTGCAGGTTTGCCTGATTCAATTCACATGATCAGACTTGCATCCCGGCAATATAACACAATTCCCTTATATTTTTGTTTACATATTTGCTTTATGCAATCTGACAATATTTTCTGAAGCTAGGAGAGTAAAGTTAATATTAAATTAGTGAATAATTTTAATTTCTATTACTAAGCTAAGCATCAATGCATTTATTTGCATTATTGTACTACATCAATTTCTGATTGATAGACTATAAGCATCAATGCGTTTATTTGTATTATGGTACTTACATCAATTTCTGATTGATAGGCTAAGGCCTATCTCTATTTAAAAGTTAAATTATCTCTATGTGCTATTACAGCGATTTCCTTTTTTCAAGACTCATGATGAGCCTTACACAAGAATTCTGCGATATTTTCAGTAGAATCTTTTTGTAAAAAGATGTTTATAAGTTAACGAGTAAGATTTCAGTTCTTTTCTTATAATGGTTTTGTGTAATTTTTAATATTCTGTGCAATTATATTTTATAAAAATTATTTCTTTCTGAAATGTTATTTTAAATAAAATACCTGTAACTCTAATTGGCCAGATATAAATTGAAATAGTTTTCTTAGTAAAAAGATTAACATTTCTATCAATAAACTGTAATTTAATCAATAATCTAGTCTTTTTTCAATAATAGTGCTATATAATTAATATTAATATGATCATTTAAAAATTGTATTTTTGCCAAAAAACTATGCAGATTTTGTTTCGTTTAAAAATTCAGTCTCATTACTTCCCGAGATACTGGTAGACATTTTCTCTTTTTTGAATAATTCATTTGTAAGGCAGCATTTAATTTCGAATCATTAATCGATTTCATTAATCTATATTTCTTTGCACGCTTTGTTAGGTTTTTTTAGCTGTTCCTCTCGCAAGTAATAATAAAAAGATGAATAATGAAACGATAAAAATAGCTGTTTAAATTTGTTAGCATTAACAACTTTTAACTATTTAAATGTTTAATTGTTATTTCTATGTAATGATTTAATCTATGTAGTGAAGATATTCATTTTAAAAAAGCATTATTTAAAAATTTTTTTATTTAAAAATCCTTATGTATAACTTAATTATGAGAGCAACAAGAAACAAATGGCCTGTTAATGTGGTAAAAATTTTCTTTTTTGGAATTAGGTTAACACAGGTATTTGGATTAAAGAAGATTAATCAAGATTCTACTGTACTTGAAATATTTTTATTTATTTAAATTATCAATTATTCACTAAAGAGTCACTAAAGAAAATTAACTTTTTTCAGACATTTTTAGGAATTGCTGATTTAAACGGTGATGTTCCTCGTGGTTTGCAAAAAAGTGAGATTAATAGACTTCCTACTCGCCAATATATTGCTGCCAATAGCAATGCAGGCTCATCAAATGAGTTACCTCACAAAAGAGCTGGTTTAAATAAAGAATGCCAAGTTTGCCTTAGCGATTACGAAAATGGGGACACTCTTCGAATTCTTCCATGTTTCCACGAATTTCATACTCCATGCATTGATCCATGGCTAAAGGTATTTACATTCTTTGCAAATTATTTTGTTATTAAAAGTATTATAATTTTTTAACATGGATATTGTGAAATCTTTTTTTGCAGCTTTTATAAATAATCTACACAGATGGTGGATTTTAAATGTTTATGTGTGTTATGTAGTGTGGCATAAAATAGAGGCGTTCCATTTTGTTAAATTAACAAAGTGAAGCATTCATTAAAGCCACACACACCGTGCCCAATGTGTATATACAGTTGAGTCCTGATTATCTGAGTTAATGTGGACCGCGACTAACTCAGATAACCGAAAAACTCGGCTAAAGCAAAGAAAAAGAGTAGGTATAAATGTAATATATTTGATAAATGCAAAATTTATGCGAGTACACCACATACAATTCATATTATAATTATTAAGCTTACTTATAAACACTTAAAGAGCTGGCTTTACAAGAATTAAAATGTAGTTTTTACTTAAAAAAGTCCTCGTTATCTGTTTTATATTACTTTGGCGCTTTTCTGCAGCAATGTTTTGCCATTTTTTGGATAACAGGAATGCTGGTGTCGCCTCCTCTTGTTCCACAGCACTTTTGATAGCTTTTACTCCATCTGTAAGAGAGATTTTTATATGTTGATTTTCATTGTTCCTGTCTTCATTCCTCACTAGATTCATTATTGACGATATTAATGATCAGTTCATCAGATCAAGTTGTCAGATTTTGTTTTCTTGAGTGTTTGGAAGATAAAGTTAAAAATTTTTTTGGCGGTAGTTTTGAAAATAAACTAGAACAAAAAAAATTCTTGAAATATTTGATAGCTTGGTTAAAGTGGAAACTCGGAACTCTACTGTTATATTATTTTTGTGCAATAGTGTAGATCAGATCAAGTAGGCCACACAAACTAAAATATTGATGTGGTCTAACATTAACACAATGCTGTAATCATAAATACGCAGGAAGAATTTAGATTAATGTTTAAAAGTAATATGAATAACCTATACATGCTAAGCTAATTTTGCTTGGGTGCAGATATTAAAAATAAATAAGTTAAAATATGCAATGTAAATAAATCTTAACAGATACGCTTACACCTTTTTTATTGGTTGTTGATTTTAACTGTAATTCAGAAAACTAAAAATTGTTTTAAAACTTTACTTTTTAAAAAAAATTAGTTTGTATACATTGGAAAGGAATTTACTTTCTCAGAATCAAATGGTTACAATTCAATATTATGAGAAATGCTCCTAACTTGAGGAGCCACGTACTGTAACAGAGTATAGATGGAAAAAAAGATATGTGTGCTTCCATATTTTTGTTAATATTCAAGGCAGTTCTAGGGTAAAATTAAAAAGCTTCCATTGGCCAAAAATGAACCATGGTTGTGCATTTTTGTCATCCCTGGTATTCTTAAATAAAATTTCTCCTTAGTCTGCTGTTTTTTCCTTCCATTTTCAATACAATTCATGATTTTTTTTATCACTTAATATTTTAGATGTTTTATATTTTTCTATATTACATGTTTATAGAACTAAGTCTTTTAAAATTCGAGCTTGTTTTGTAGAATTTTTTTTTTTAAATACAACAAATTCATTTTGTTTAACTCAGAGCTGTTAAAACCATGGGCTTGGCCCTGCAACAAAGTTAGCATGTAACATTACTTAAAATTTTGCTAGGAGGTACCCCTTCTATTTTTGCTGCCAACTCAGGTTTTAACGCCACGTGTTTCGCATAATATAGCCACTTTTCACCAAATTACATTCAATAAACAAGTTTAAGCATGACTCTTCTGTTAACAAATTTTTTTGTAGTTCCTGTAACTACCAATATTTCATGCATTATCAACTGTTCACTCAAATTCTTGTATCATTGCATTTTATATCAATGATAAAATTTTTTCTGATTTTAATAATCACTGAAAAGCTTATCATAATATCAATATTGTGAAGCATTTGGGCAACATGGATTCAAAAGTATTTTAATCGATTAATGGTTTTGTCAAATCCAAAGCTTTGTGTTCGTTTTCTGTAACTATGTTATTTTATCCAATTGCTAATAATTAAGTTTTTTATAAATTTCTAAATTTTACCTGTTTTGATTTTCTAATGTTCAATTATGTCCGAATAAAAACTTATATAAGTATACTTTTCTTTTATAGATCAATCATACATGTCCTGTGTGTAGAGTTGTTGTGGATTTAGA
This sequence comes from Parasteatoda lunata, assembly GCA_949128135.1. Taxonomy (NCBI): domain Eukaryota; kingdom Metazoa; phylum Arthropoda; class Arachnida; order Araneae; family Theridiidae; genus Parasteatoda; species Parasteatoda lunata. Next base: position 12,029,007 of record OX421976.1, on the reverse strand, counting down.
AGGTTGAAATCCCTTTTTATTTTCTTGAAAGATTCCATATTATTAAGCATTCCCCTAATGTTGCTATGTGTCATGGAATAATTTAAATTTTATTTTAAAATAGGGAATTTAAATTTACTGAAATTCAGATTATTTTTTACAGTAATATAAATTTTATAATACCATATAAAAGTTATGAAAATTTAGTGTATTTAATTTCATTGAAGTGAAATGTTTTGTTCATATCAAGTATGTACAAATTGTTTGCTTGATGTAACTTTAAGGTTGCTTTGTTTATAGAAATATTTAATAAAATTAAAGTATCATTATAAATTTATTTTTAGTCCTTGTAATTTTATCAATTCTTTAGTGTAAATAAATAATTACTTGTACATATGTATTAAAATGTTCAAAAAGGAAAAATCTGACATAAAATTAGTGATGACTTACTCATAGACAGTGATGATTGTTCATGGTGTATTTTAGCATGGGAATTTAGATTTTTTGCAAAAATGTGAAATTGGTAGCTTACATAAATTTGTGTAACTGATGAAATTGACATTGCTTCAGTTATTTATGCAGCATTAAAAAGAAATTCTATTTCTCATGATTCTTTGTTGAGTAAAATTATTTTTCTAATAAACTATTCTATACAAAAATTTAAAAAAAAAAATCTAAATTTTTTCAAAAATAACCAGTCATTGTGGGATTTTTCAGCTTTTCTAAATTCTAATTGCTCTGTAATATTTTCGAATGGTGACTCTTGTCTTGTCTACCTCAGTGTTCAATATTTCCGTAAATGGTAACTCCGGTATTTAATGTGTATGCACATTAAAAAAAAATTTTTACATCCTATTTTTATATCTATCTAGGGAGCAATTTTTTTTTTTTTTACAGAAATTTGTTTCTAAACCTATTTATTTAGTAAAGTTCACAAGTATTAGAAATTTGAGATGAACTTTTTTTTTTCCTTAATTCAACTTTTTTTATTTTTGCATCAATCCTAGTGTCATGAAGTAGATAAATTTTTAAATAATTTTTGAATAAAAAAAAATCAACAAATTCCATTAAATACCTAAAGAAATAGGACATACAGAGAAATCAATTCAAAACTAGGCTGTTTTTGAAGACCAATTAAATTGAAAAAATTTTTTTTTTAAATAGGAATGAATGGTTATTTTACTACAAAAATAGAAAACATAAAAACTTTTATTATTAAGTTTTGTATTTATATAAAAATAAGTTTTGGATTATACCATAGAATTCATCAATAGAATAAAAATTAGAAATTATTTATTTTAACTGAATTTTCAGTTTCTGAGTTATCTTGTACAACACTTCCTTTTTGCATCAAATTTTATTCAGGTAATTTCATCTATTCAATTAAAGAGATCATAAGACAAACGACTTCAAAACATCTACAATATTGTGACAAACATCTTTTTATTTTAACTACAAAAATATTGGTTGACTTCTTAACTCTCTGAACTATTTTTCAAAATTTTAAAAGTAAACAAATTAACCCTCCTGGCATCTCATCTTTATTGAAATTTCTTACCTGAAGCTGCAGGTACATTTATGAAGATGCTACTTAAAATGTCCAGGGTCAGACTAAAGGTATGCTTTCTGCTTCAGCTTGTGGTTAAAAGTGATGATTACCGCTCTAGGTAGTAAAGACAATTTTGTGGATGAATCTCTATTTTCTGAACTAAGTTGTTGAACTGTATACAGCCATATACTCTTCTCTAAAATATTAAGCAATAAAGAAGACTTTCTTTCTGATAAGATGATTGCTTTCAGGTTATGTTACACTCTTTCTTGACCTTTGCTTTTTGACGATGATAGTTAAAATATATCAAAAGGCTTTTTCAAATGTTCCCTTATGTTGTTGAACAGATTCTTACAATTAATAATTTTTTCCTTTCTTGTTGTTTCTATTATTTCCCAGATGCATTTGTTGCCATTTCCTGAATAAATAAAAAAATGTGCAATTTTTTTAATGGCCATATTTCTAAATTCAAATGGCAAAAAGCAGTCTTGTATCAAAATTGATTTATGTTATGACAAATGTTACATGTTTGTAAGAAGTCAAGTTTATCTTTGTATTCAATATCATTTTTTTTTTTAAATTTAAAAAATAATTCATAGTACTTTCAATAATGTGAGATAGGATAAACAACTGCAGTTCAGAAGATATTTAATTCACGTATTATATTATGAAAATAAGAAAAATGCACCAAAAAGGGAACATCAATAAAAACAAATTTATAACATTTTAGTATAAAAACTAATTTAAACATTTTAATATCTTTCGAAACTCTTAAATAGTGTTCATGTTGAATTTGAAGTTATTTAAATGATCCTTTCTTTGTTTGTCCTTTAAATGTTTAAGCAGAATTCATTAGCTGGTCTTATGACAGTTTATAAAAACGATTAAAAAGTATAAATTCCCATTTACACTAGTAGTTATTAAGAATAACTGCATCTTATTTTTCAAGTTAAAAATAATAACAGAACAGAATTTTTTTTTAAATGTGATGAAATTTATGTGCAAAGAATAAATATCAATGCCAGCAATCATTGAAAGAATCAATATATTGATTCTTTGCAACTTTGTCTCTTGTTTGTAAATCAAGGTAAATGATTTTTACAATTCTAGATCATGCAGTATATAAAATGTGTAATCATTTTAACACTTTACTAGAATTTAATTACCATAAAAAATACTTAAATATTTTCAATATAATTTGTTGTACTTTAAGTAAGTTTTCTTCTTAGAAATGTATATCGCAATTTGAGTGGCATAAAAAATTTCAAATTCATTTGATTTTTAAGCGGTGAGGAAGAAAAAAGATGTTTAGTTCTTTAAAATTAGCTTAGCTTTTTGAAGTATGAACAGCTTATTTTTTCATGTAGTTTATTAAGTGAATTTGAATTTATTTAATATTACTGAAGCATGATACTTTTATACATTCACATTATATGAGAAATGTAAAAATTTTCATCCTACTTAGTATTTATTAGTGGAAAGAACTTTTTTTCCTACCTGGGAAATTTTTTAAATATCATTAAACTGAAGCACAAATAAAATCTCAAGTTTATATTATTTGGAGAATATATCACATGTGAGTTTTAAAACATCGCCGAGAAAATTCTTAAAATTACAGAAACAGGCAATTATTTTTAGTTGACTGCAATTGCCAGATTAAAATTTTGTTCTGACAGCAAAATAATTATATAAAAAAAATTACTTGAATAAATTAGTTAGATGATATAGAAAGTTAGTAAATAAAAATTCACAAATTAAATATTACACTAGTATTTAGACAAATAATATTCTGCCATTCACACTAAAATTAAATTGCCTATTCGAAGATTCTTTGAAATTTAGTATAATAGATAAAGCAATTAATAATTGTTTAATAAATGTTGGAGAAAATAAAAATAATCCGTTTATTAAAGACAAACTTTTAGTTGGAGCAGGGGTTCAAAGTAAAAAAATACCCATCTATTCAAACGCAAATTCTCTAGTACAGTGAGTGATTTAAGACGACAGCTTATATGCTCCTCAATTTATGCGCAGTTAAGAAGTTGTAGGAGAACGAAAAACTCTGGTTCACTGCTCTGCTCCCGAGTTAGAACATAAACACGAAAATACTTGGGCAAGCTGTTTTAAGTACATAAGTATTGCCCAAGATATACAGGGCTTGACGCTAGCAGGGTTAAAAAATTTTTTTGTTTTAACCAGAGAAATACCATTTGAGCACTCAGCAGTACTTTATATTAATTGGAAACTCTCTTTTGATATTTATAAACTTGAGAGTTTTAGATTTAAATCTTTCACTTTTAACAAATCTTTCAAAATTTTTTTACGCAAGAAGTGAAAATATAAATTTTCTAAAGATGTATGTATGTTGTATTATCAACCATTCTCTCTATGGAAAGTTATTCATTTTAATACAAGAATTTCATGTGTTGTATTTTTTAAATGTTTTTTTCTACTATTTTACATTATTTAAGAATGTTTTAACAGTTTATAAATGCTACTTGACAAAATGAAGTTCTAAGCATGAAATATAACATTAAAATAGTTTTTAATACTTAATCAACCTACACAATAAAGAAATTTAAAAATACAATCTTCACAAATATTACCTGCAATGATTCATGAACTTTTTAATAAAATAAAAAGTACATTAATTCCTTCCTTCCTCATTGGCTCGACAGCCCAGGATGGGCCTTGGCCTTCTCCAGTAGTTTTTTCCAAGCTGTCCTTCCTTTGGCAATGGACTTCCAATTCTTTATTTTTAATATAGATAAATCTTTCTCCAGGGTATCTAGCCATCTGAGATTTGGCCTGCCCCTTCTACGTGTTCCTGTCGGCCGGGCATCAAAAATCTTTTTCACAATACGGTCTTCTTCCATTCTTACTAAGTGGCCTGCCCATTTTATCTTTTGGACTTTAATGAATCTTATGATGTCTGGTTCATTATATGATCGATAGAGTTCTAAATTTGATCTTCTTAACCACTGACCGTTTTTATTAATTCCTCCAAAAATGCACCGTAATATCTTTCTCTCAAATATGCTCAGCATTTCTTCATCTGCACGAGTCAATGTCCATGTTTCACAAGCATATGTTAAAACTGACCTAATGAGGCCTTTAAATAATAACAGCTTTGTTTTTCTCTTGATTACATTTGATCTTAAAAACTTTCTTAATCCATAAAAGCACCTATTTGCTGCTGTGATTCTCTTTCGTATTTCTGCAGTTACATCGTTCCTGTTATTTATTTCAGAGCCTAAATACGTGAAGCTGTCCACTACCTCGAATGAATGTCCCCCAATTTTTAGATGGGTACTCCTGTGGGCTGTTTTAGTACAAGGCATATATTCAGTTTTATTTTCATTTATTTTCAGGGCCTCTTTCTCTAAAGAAATAAAGGCCTCTTCAAGTGCTCTTGGTGTTCGAGCAATAATTCCTATATCGTCAGCAAAAGCCAACAATTGTATTGACTTATTAAATATAGTTCCTCTGTTATTGATTTTTGAATCTCTTATTACCTTTTCTAGTGCTAGATTAAAGAGACAGGCTAGAGAATCTCCCTGTCGCACACCATTTTTTATTTCTAATGGCTCTGATAAACAATTCTGTATTTTTACCATGATTTTAGTTTCACTTAGTGTTAGGTTAATCAATCTCACCAATTTTTCTGGTATTTTAAACTCTCTCATTGCCATGATCAGAGCTTTTCTGTTAATACTATCATAGGCGGTTTTAAAGTCAATGAACAGGTTGTGCAAATCAATTCCAAATTCTCTCGTTTTCTCCAATATCTGCCGAATGGTAAAAATTTGCTCAGTAGTTGATCTTCCCCTTCTAAAACCACCTTGATACTCTCCTATTATTCCCTCTGAAAACATAGTAAGTCTATTGAATAAAATATTTGAGAATACCTTATAGCTCGTGCAAAGTAAGTTAATTCCTCGATAGTTTGAGCATTCAAGAACATCTCCTTTTTTATGAATTACACAAGTCAAACTAATTTTCCAATCCTCTGGGATTACTTCCCGTTCCCATATAATTAGTATTAGATCATATATTTTCTTCGCAACCTCCATTCCCCCACCTTTTATTAATTCAGATGGTATGGTGTCAGGGCCAGGAGCTTTATTGTTTTTTAATTTGTCAATTCCCATGATGACCTCTTCCAACGTTGGAGGTGTAACCATTTCTTGGTTATGCATCTGTAAATTGTCTATTGCTATCTCGTCTTCTTCCTCATCACCATTCAACAGATGGTCAAAGTGTTCATTCCATCTGTTCAGCACCTCTTCTCTATCGCTTAAGATCGTTCCTTCCCTGCTTCTGCAAGAGTTTGTTCTTGGCTTGAATTCCTTGCGACCCAAGTTTATTTCTCGAAAGAAAGCTCTGCTTTCCCTTGATCCCCTTAAATGTTCAACATTTTCAAAAAGATCTTCGAAAAATAATCTCTTTTTTTCTTTATGGATCTTCTTCTCTTCTCTTCTTGCTTCTTTATAAGCATTTTCAGCATTTCTTGCATGCCTTGAACTTATCATTCTTTTTATAAGTTGCCATAAAACAATCATTATCAACATTAATTAAAGACATTAAAAAAAATGATTCAATTTTTGAAGTCTCAACATTTCAAAACTATTGATACTGTTGAAAGTACGTTTTTCTTAAAAAAAGAGAAACTTACATAACTTTAATAAAATTTTGCAAGAAAATCTTAAACTGTTGCCATTTTCAAAAATGCAGCCAAAATGTTTCCAAGCCTTTGCTTTACATAACTGTTGCATTATAACATTGTGTGCAATAAAATAGAAAAAAATATTTTTCCTATGATTTGCTATAATTTAATTTTTCAAAAAAAATTAAGTGTAAATAACCTCTAATATTTACAATCTGACTAAATTAACTATTTATGGATCACCTATTGAAATAATTTAAGTTTAAGCAGGGGTCTGGCCAGAAATTTTGTGAAAGGTCCGGTTTTCATGAAAAATTAACATTTTTTCAACCAGGGTCCGCTTTTATCAATTTGTGGAAATGGGGTCCGGTTATTGCAAAAACCTTTTTCAAGGTGTTTTTTAATTGTAAATAGATAACAAGATTATGCTCGGCACTGTAAAATAATAAAATAAAATTTAATTTAAAAAAATAAACAGCAATTGCTGCTACTAAATTTGAAATGCAATATACAAATATTTGGTATTTAGCCTATACTGCTGAACGCAGAATATTAATTTCGGACGAATAATGGAAGAATAGTCTGCCAAAGACAAAACACAATTTGTTTACATCCATCTTTCTTGTTTTCTGTCCCGGAAAGGGTTTATTCGATTAACAAAACAATAATGAAGATAAACAAATTTGTGAAGGGTCCGATAAAAAAAAAAAAATGATTTTGCGAAGCGTTCGTTTTTAGGTTAAAATATTTTGTGAAGGGTCCGTTAATCGACCCAAATTTCTTCTAAACAGACCCCTGTTGAGTAACACTAAAAATCTTGACTTATAAAATGAAAAACGCTGAGCACCTGATCAGTAGTTTTTAGTTTAGGTCGCTTGAAATTAGTAGTCTGTTATTTGATTTCACATAAGAGTTTTCAATAAAATAAGTCCTTGATAATAATACTTTTACAGTTGGATAGATAAAATAACCTGAAAACTGGGGTCGGTCGGATAATTTTGTATGTCTCTTAGCTGCAAATTTTATTTCAGGATAAAATTTTCTAGTGATTAAGAAATATTTTATTTTCATCGGAATCATTTCATACACATTGCTGCACAACTATTAAATATGTGTACTTAAAATTTGACTTATTTGAATCAAAACTATTAAATAGAGTATTAAATAGTCAATAGGTTCATAATCACCCACTTTTACGAAACTCTTGTTTTAAAGTGTTAACTAGTATCAGAAATGGGAACCATCACTGAAGATAAAAGGAACATGATTGAAAGAATTTAGAACAGCCCAAACCTTTTCATTTTTTTAAAAAAAATATTCTGTATTTTCTTAAAATAAAAACCAAATTTAAACAAGGAAATATTATAGTAAAAGTTATTAATATGAAAAATATTCATAATATAATAAGCAGATAACAAATATGGAGCTAAATGTAGTGCAAAAAATATCTGAACTTGTAATGTTACAAATTCTCCCCTTAGTCATTAACTTTGTGAAATTGTACGTATGAAACTGTTTACAATTATTGTAATTGTTTAAGAATGAATTCTATAAATTTTCGTTTTATAATCATAAATCAAAAGATATTGCTCATAAATAATGATTTTGCATTAAATGACAGTAAGATAGTTTTGAAACATCTCTGAAAAACAATATAAATTTGCAAATCCTTATGTCTCTCAGATATATCTAAAACTATTATGAGCTTTTAGAATTTTAGTTAAAAAAATGTTTACTGTAAATATTGACAATAAAATTGTTTAGTTGAAACGTAAGTTTTTTTTTATTTAATCTATTGAATAATTAAATTTTTGTTTGATTTTTCATAATTAAATTTTCTATTTATAAAAATATTATTAAGCTAAAATATAACCAAATAAAAACAAAGAAATATTTTCACCTTTTTTTAATACTTTAGAGTTAGCAAATTAAAATCTGTATCACTTTAAAATAACATTCTCATTTTTATTATTCTCTTAACATTTGTAATTTTAAAAATGATTACATATGATTGAATTTCTGCAAAAATACCTATGCAAAATAAAATAAGCCTGACAAAAAGCTCATAATAAAAACTCATCTCCAATTATATGTTTTCTTAGTTGACATAAGCATTATAAAATGTATACTGTTAAATATCATTAATATAAATGCTGAAATATTAATCAAGGTGGAAAGCTGACTTTCAAACGTATTACTAAAATAACAACTAGATATTAAAAGTTTATTTGCACATTAAGTAAAAATGTAAAATAATTTTTTAAAAGTCCTCAGTTATTCTTTTTCATCATGTCAGCATATGTATGGAATAAAAAATAAATATTTATGAATCGTTAATTAAAAAATATAGAAAGATTTTTTAATGTTTAAGTTATATTTAATATTATAATTATGTTATAGTTAATATTTAAAAAGTAAAGTATAACTTAACCTTTTGTTAAAAATTCCAAAAAAAAAAAAACTGGTTTTTGGAAATTTTTTTCAGACAAGCAACAAAGCCTTAAAAGTTGCAGATGATAGTGTATACTCATCAATGGATAGACAAGATCAAGAGTATGAATTGAAAATACTACTCATATTATGAAATACTATTGCAAGCTAACAAAAAAAAAAATTTTTAATCACATTTAGTACATTCAAAATTGGATAATCGATTCTGTTTTGAAAAAAAGTTTAAAGAAATTTATAATTAAGTATTTTCAATAGCACAATAATTCAAAAAATTAGAAATATTTAATATTTCGAAAGCAGAATTACGTTACTTCGATTTTCAAAAAAAAAAAAAAAAAAAAAAATTGTATCTGTACTATAATTAAAAAGAAAGATATTCAATGTTTACTCATAAAACTAACACTATTACTAAACTATATGTACGAAATGTTGCGCAAATAATACACTTAAAAAAAAAAAAGTTATATAACACAAAAATTTTATATCATAAATAAATTGACATTTTCAAGAATTGGCGATTTAATGAAAAGAATCCAAATAATACAGGTATATACTTCATCTAAGCAGGGTATACATTTTGAAGTTTGTATGTTACTGTATGAGTATATTGTGAAGATAAATCATGTTATCGGCGACCTCGAAATCCACGTCTTGAGCCGCCACGGCCACCTCTGCTACCACGACCTCGCATAAGGGAGCGACTTTCGCGTTCTAATTGCTGAACTTTCTCCCTCGCTCCAGATGGGAGAGAAATTAAACGTATTTTCACTCCTTTAATATAAACACTATGCATTGTAACTTCATGACCACTTGCAAACACAACTTTCGCATTTGTGAGAGTTAAACTTAAATTATCTTCTGCGTCATGGAGTGTACCGGTAAAAACTTCGCCAGTAGCTGTGTCCACCGTAATTGTTTTGTTCTCGAATTCTTTTAAGAGTTTGAGAGGTACCCCCGTTTCTTCAGTAGGTTTTGGCATGATTAATAATTTTTTCTATCGAAAATGGTAATAGAACTTATTCAAACACGATACTTCCACGCACTGGCAAACAATGGAACACAGAACGAAGACAACTATCACTTCGAACCGAAACCAGAAAATGGAATTTTGAACAAAGTAAACAGTTGCAGTTAAGTTATTTGTCATAATTGAATTCTGATTTCGATTTTCGAATAACATTTAGAGAATAGCAATAAATTTTTAAAATAAAAACGAAACAGTTTATTCTTAACTAATCAAGAAGTTTAAGTTGCGCAGACAAATTTTCCCAGATGATTAATAATTAAATAAAAACAGAAACAAAATCGATTATTGTTTTATATGATCGTCATCGCACAATAGTTGCCTCGTGAATACGTCATAAACCTGGTGAAAATTACAAATTCTGAATTTCCATACCTCTGAAACATTCTCACTCATATTGATAAGAATGTGATAGAATCAGAATATGAGTAACTTTTTGAAAGGTTGGTCTAGTTATTTTCACTGGTGTCATAAGATTTTTCTTTTCTCTCAATGTGTATAGAATTTTAATAACCTTGTGTTTTAATTGAGGTTTCAAATTGTAAGAAAAAATTAACGGGGATGCTAATTATGATTGGTCATAATTAGCCATATATTTACAATTTAGTTAAAAACATTTTTTTATAATAAAGAAATAAAATCGAAACCGGGATGGTTTCTTTCCATTTTATGTTCTTTCATGATAATGATTATTGTAAAGTGATACATATTTTTTTTCTAACCTTGCGGATTGCATATTTTTAGAATCTTTATCAAAAATGAGAGCGAAAAAGGCAAAAATGAGGGTTGAGGATATTAAGAGTCACAAAATAATGTTTGAGTTAATAATTTCTAATAAAAAATTCTATCGAAATATAACGGACCACTAAAGAGGAAAGCGGGAGGAAACATTTCAATCAAGTTTGAGAGTCTGACGATTTGATTGAATATTAATTTGCCACCACTAATGAGTTTTCCTTTTTAATTTCATTTTTGTGAGGGATTCTGAAAATAAATATATAAATAAGTTGGTTATTACAGAACACTGTGTTATGCAATGGGAAAAAACTGTTATCACGATTAATTTTTTTAAAAAATCAATTTGAAACTAAAACATTCGCGCAATAATAAGCTTTTAAAAGACAATTCAGATTAAGTCAGATATAAATTTAATTCGTGCTTTACGATACATCTTTACGATACATATCAAAATTATTAACAAAAGGGTTATACTTTCATAGTCTAACTTTAATCCTAGACTTGGCGACATATTTTCATTAACAAGGAGAACGTTCGTTTTCGAAGAAGAAACAACTATATGACCTTGCAAGAGCATTGGATTTGATTGGACCACTAAATGCTCTTAGCAAATCAAATGCGAGATAAAGAATATTTACTTTTGTATCACATCACTGTATAAGAAAATCTTCTGCAAGAAACAATATTTATTATTCTTTTATCACAGTTTCTTTAAAAGCGTGGCGGACAGAAAGACGTGTATTTATTACGATTTTTAGATAACATTGTTATTAATTCTTATTTCTTGTTAAGTGATCATTGTTGTTAATAAAAAAGCAAGTAATAAGGAGGCAGTGCAACATTGTTTCAAGAGTTAGCGATGTTGAAATACGTTCGTGCTTGGAACTTGGCATCCATTTAGATGAAAACAAGCCCTCTCTATAAGGGTTTTTCTCAACTTGCAACTTGAGTATAACGTAGTTTGATGGCAGGAGGAAATAGAGTTGAAAATGTTGATAATTACACCATAGTTTGTTATATTTTAATAATGGTTTAATTTTGTTATATCCTCACAAAAAAAGTTATTTTTGTGACCTCCAATGTGTATAATGTTTTTTTTTTTTTTTTCATTTTTAACAAAGATTCTAAAAATAAATATTAAAGGTGGTCTTTACGGAACACTCTGTATGTTAACAAGAAAAAAAATAAATAAATAAAAATATAAATAAAATAGACATAGAAAATAAATATTAAGAAAATTAATAGAAATAAAATAATAATAAAATAAATGTAAAAGAAATTGTCGAGTGTGTTGGTTCATATCGATTTATAAATTTTTTACTTATCCTCCCCAAACGAAGAATGGGTATTTAGCTAGTGATTATTAATTAACGCAAATAGAAATTCGTTTTATTAACAGAAATAGACCAGTAATATTTTATTGAAATCGTATAATGTATTGTATCGTATAAATGTATTGTTTTAAAACTTAGAGAGAAAATTCACAGAAGTTCTAAAAATTATGAAGTGCTATTTCTTTTTATGCATTATTTAAGCATTTTTTTAAAAATCTTTTTTTGTATATATAATATTGTAAAGAAAGAGTGTCATCAAATGATAATACATTATAAAAAGTTTACTATGTTTTAAAGAACATCAAAATAAACAAAAATAGAAAATTTATTCTGAAAACCAAGATGGCGAGGGAAGAGGAATCATTGTTGTTACCAAAGCCAATACCAGCAAGCCTGCTATGATTCGTAATTGAAACCTGAGCCAGAGAACTATCAATCTCTAAATCAGCACTTCCTGAGGTATTAATTAGTCAGAAATACGTTGCTCATTTATACAACCTGATTTTTTTTCCTCTGCTATATTACTTCCTTTTTTACTTCCTTTTAATTACTATGGTTTTTTGTTTTTAAATTTTCCATATCTTCGGTTTTCGTTAGAAGAAAATCTCGATTTATTCAAAATGAAATTCGAGGTATCCATGAAGTTTTCAAATTTTTTTATGAAATTCTAATTACTTCGCAAAATTTTCGCATTATTCTGAAGTTTGAATTTAACGAAGATAAAATTTTCCATGTCTTACTGTGTATTGTAAATATCATGTGTTCGACAAATATTAACTAAAAGATAAATTCCGACAAAGATAATATTACCATGATAATCGTAATGATAATAATTAAATAAATATAATTATCGTTAATGATATTTTTTGAAAACAATAATCCATAACAATAATTATCCATAACAATATTATCACGTGTCATGTTTAACTCATTCAGCAAAATTAAAGTTATATTTAACTCATTCATTTTTTTTAAAAATTGAATCCAAAAATATATTTGCTCTCTCTTTGGGAAATCAAATGTACATAGCCATCGTTCGAATTCATCTTATAAAAGAATAATTATGTTTAAGAATTTTTTATTGTAGTATCTTATTTAATTAGGAAAGAAAATACTGTTTCTTGTAATATTTCGCAATATTTCGTGCATTATCGATATTTTTTGACGACGTGGGGGAGGGGGAGAAATAATCGACAAAGTCAACCTCCATCTTTGACAAGGTAACCAGACATAGAATCGAGTTAACATGTCTTATATACTAGTGAATTGGAATTGTACTTTTGTAGTGGTAGACACACTGCAGTACTCCCCCCCCCCACCAGAATTATGTCTGTGATAGAATTCGATGAACGGAATACCACTAATTGATTCACTGCTATTTTGGGAAAAGTCGGGAGAGCTGTATTAAGATCACCGTACTTTTGAATGCTGATCGTGAGAGCTATATTAAGTTCGTGGTCGGTTCATTGTGGCCATTAGCAGTCGAGTGTAAACAGATCGACGTTGTCTGTGATAGAGACTGAGTAGCAACAGTGCGAGGAGGTGGATAATGTTGCAGTCACAAGTAGCAAGTCAACTGTTCAATGTGGACAATCCATCGAAGTAGACATGTTTAAATCGAAGTGGGAGATTCTATCAAGGTAGGCGAGTTCACATCACGTCCGGGTCACCAATGTTGGGGGAGAAGTAATCGATAATGTCAACCTTCATCTATGAAAAGGTAACCCGACATAGAATCTAGTTAACATGTCTTATATACAAATGAATTGGAATTGTATTTTTGTAGTGGTAGACACACTACAACGACATATCGCGCTATTAAATTCCTATTTCGTCCTGCTCTATAGTATAGTCACCGCTTCTCATGGAGTGTGTGACAATTTACGTACGAATACTGTTGCAACCGTTTAACAGTATGAGATATTAAATCAAAGCTTGTTGAAACCATATTGCTTGTTTAGAAGAATTTCGTTTTTACCAACATGTCAACGCTTGTTTCTTAACTATCTTTTTCATTGTCTTTTTCGCTCACATTTGCTAAAAAGTAACAAATCTTTTGGAAATTATTTATGATTGCCGTATTTAGCCGGCACTTGTACGCACAGGGCAGATGTTACGCAGAAGTTTGTCTGCTTTGTTTTAACATTTGCCAGATTGTTTAAGATTTGCCAAGAATTTTTGAAGTTGTTATCAGTTGCGCGTGCTGAGATATGAATTTTTAGTATTATTTATATAAGTTTATGTATTTCCTTCTAATGGAAAGGTACTTGAATATATGTTTTATATACAGTTAAGTCTTTATTTGACTTATACCAACTTGCTTCAAAATGGCTTGCATAAAATCATGTTCTCTGCTAAATGTTTATAAGTAAAGCAGTGTAAGTCAAAAAGGCACTTGGTGACTTGATTCCGACATCATTTTTAAACGTCATTCTGAATATGACATTTCGATTGTAGTTCTAGACATGACTTATCGGGCGTTATTTATAAATTCAAACGTGAAAACACTTTTCAGGGAAGGAGTCGAATACTATAATTGAATTTTGCTATTCGTTGTATGATTTTAAAAGCACTTACGTAAAATTTTCTGTAAGAAATTGCTTTACAGATTCACAGGAGCGAAATATATCAAAATGTACGTTCTTGGTATTGAGATCTGAAAATAATATTTTTTTCCCCATGTAAAAGTAGCTTATTTTCAAAATAGTAATATTAGCATTTGATTTCGCGCTTTTTTCAATGGCGGCTCGTGCAAGGGTAACACACTAAGTACAATTAAAGATTTTGATATTAAACAAAATTTAATTTGCGAATTTAAAATGTGACCTTCAAACGTTTCAAAATAATAATATGATTTTTTTAGTACAATATTATGTCAAATACAGATAATGTTAATATCCCATTTATTAATGTAAAAATCGTAAAACGAAGATGAAGGACATCTCAATCATAAATAAGAACCAATAGATCTATCCTGCAAATGTTGTGTGTGTTACAAGGAATACCTGACGGAAAAAGAAAAAGAGGGAGATCTAGCATAGGCACATAAAGGAAGACCTTGGCAAAGAAGTTTAACAGAATGGGAGGCAGAAAAATGCTTGTCCAAAGAGTACTCAGAGAAAAATACTCGAGACCTTATGTCCCAGTTTGAGAGGAAGGTGATAAGTAGGTGAATAATTAAGATATGACGACGTTTAATAATTTTCAAAATTTTTAAGCTTAACTTGATTTTCTTTCCTTAATCAACCCATTATTCAGAAATTTTTTAAAATAGTCAAGTTTTGTTCTCTTTCGGTGCAGATAACTGTCATAAATGAAAATGCTAGATTAAAATATTTGCAAAATTTGTTTAATTTTGAAGAATTAATTAGTTTTTACTTTATTTAATGAGTTGCATGATTTATTAAATCATTGAATTAATTAGTTCGGTCGATTTAACTGCAATAATTTGAGAGCAAGTTATTATAATCTTAAGGATTTTGTGCCGATATTCGGTCTAGGTATGTCATCGGTAAACGATGTTTTACTGTAAAAAATGTAAATTTTTGGAGCCACAGTAAATTTAATTCAAAAATACAATGAGAAGCTGTTTTTATTCTCGTTTTCTCCAAATTAATTTAATTTCCAAACAGTATTAAAATGAACTATTTGTTGTAATTAATAAATAAAAATAGCATTTTATTCATTGCTTTTTTATCGTTTAGGCCAAGTCCGCTTAAAGGCGAAAAATAAAAACTTCTGTGAAATTAACGAATTAATTAATACAAGATGTTAATTTAATTGCTGTTTTAGAATTGGAAATCGACGCAAGCAATTTTGCTTAGTTTATTTTTTTTATTTTATTTATCAAGGTTTAAGATTGGCCAGTTCCCTGATACGGAGCTTTCGGTGTCCGCTCCAACCTGCTTTGGCAATAACGTTCGAAAACAAAGCGAAAAATAAAATTGGCCATAAGAGCATAGGTGGAAGCCCTTATATAGCAAGACGGAAAAGAGAAGAAACTGGTACGTAAGACATTTTATTCCAGCATTTTTTTCGAAAAAAATAAAATATTTGTAACTATCAAGATTTCTTTTAAAATTTTAGCATATATATAAAACTGCTATTTTTCGAAGATTAAGTAGATATTGTTGAATAATTTAAAAAAGGACAAGTAAACTCCTCCCCAAAACTAGCTATAACTGAAAAGGTTTCACTACCAGCCTTTCCTATTTTCCGTCTCGCTTTCACCCCTGATTAAGAGAGAAGATATTCTTTGTTACTTAGAAACGATTTTGTACAGAATTCAAATCTTTTGAAAACAAACTTTTCATTTTAATACAAAATATTTTCCAACCCTGAACCGTCAATATTTTTGTCACTATTTTACATCAAAATAAAAAATTATAAAAAAAGGAATTGAGAATTTGATTGATGCATTTGAAGTAGAAAAATAAAACCATTCAGTGGGAATGTTCCCTAAGTTACTAAAAATCACGAATTGTATATTATTATTCTTTAGGACCCTTTTGATGTAGTTTAACTTTCTGATAGAAATATTTTAAAAATTCATAGAAGAATTATTAATAAACCGTGATATTAATAATAAGTGATTAATTACGGTTAAACTTCTCGAAAGTTGAAAATATTTGGCTCCAACAATTCTGTGTAGCGAAACAGATCACATACTTGGCCCTAATATATTTTTTTATTAAATCAAATATCTTTATAGTTCAAGTACTATCAAGACTTTAAATTTATATCTGTTAACGTTAGAAGAATACATGGTTTTAGTTAGTAATTTTTTCCCCCCAACTATTTAACTAAATTTTAAACTATCACACTAGGATGATTTCGTATCTCTCCATACAACCATATGAATAATTAAGAGTGCTTGATTTACAGTTCCTGGCCAAATTATTAGACGCACTGTAAGATTCTATGTAAAATTATAATTTACAGGCGATACTATACAGCTGTATTGTTTTTACTCGGATGAAACCGGTTTGTATTTGTTTACATTATTGTATCAATTAGTTAACACTGTAATGCAATACGTTGAAAATAAATACAAATAGGAAGCATATAAGTATATAAATATCTCCTGAATAAAAACCCATTACATGTATGTTTAAATATGAAAGCATATAAACCCGTGCAAATCGTGTCATTATTAAAAAAATACAATGCGTCTAATAAATTGATCTAATGATTATAATATAATACTTGGTGTAATAAATATTCTATATTTATATTATATATCGTCTAATTCAGGTATGAGCAACACGTGTCCCGCTTGCGGCCCCTTAAACATGTTTATGCGGCCCGCCAAGCATTTCTAAAATTGAATTTATTTTATCGACTTTCTCCCATCGTATTGTTATAAAATTAATTATAATAAAATTAATTATAATAAAATGGTAGTGCATACTAAACCGAAACAATTTTTTGTGACGAGTTACTCACTTGTAGGCGACTTGTTGATCGGCGCCGCGACTGTGCTTGTTTGTGTTTGCTTCTGTCACACAATCAGTCAGACTGGTAAGCTGTTAACTAGCAATTTTAGAAATTCTTGTGTTTCTTGAAAGGCGTGAGTGCAATATTAGTGCAATCCGTAATAGCATTTCGGAATAGCAAACAAAAAAAACGGAAGGTTGCGGATGAGCACAGGCATTTCCAAGAAAAGTGGAAATTTGATTATTTTTTCACTTTCGTCAAAGATAAAGCTGTATACTTAATATGCTCAGAGACTGTGCCGACATTAAAATATTATAACATAAAAAAAAAATAGTGCGTGAGTCCCTCCGCGCGGAAGAAGTTAAACTTCGTAACCTGCGACGTTAATTATTAACATTGCTTACAATTCACAATTGATCGCATCATTTAATTATTATTTTGGAGTGGAGAAATATCAAAATCTATAAAATTTATAATGGGATTATGATAACTAAAGTAAGATAATACATGTTTAAGTTCTATTTTTTCAATTTTTTTGGCAAAAACTGCATCAATGGTAGTTCCCCCTTTGGTTGTTGGATCATTCCTACCATTTATCATTTCCAATCCAAATTTGTCTTTAAGGAAGGTTATTAATGTTTCAGCTTCAGGTAACGCGAAATTCACATTAAAATCTCTTGCAAGGATCACAGGCCGCTCACAATAACCAGTTTCTTCACCAGTAACGTCTGCCAGAGCTTGTGAACCTGCAGTGGATAGTGGCAATAAAGATTTTGCAATAAATAATTTAATATCCCTCATGGCTGCATTTGGTGAAATATAAATGGCAATTAGAATCAATTTCTACGGATTATTTTCGCTGTGGTTGACTATGCACTCTACAGCACATATGTCTCCGATTCTTTTTGACGTTGAAATTGTCACATCAGGGTTACCTGAGTAAGGAGCTTTTATATCTAAATATGGAGTCACAATATTACATCTATTTTTCTGATTGTGATAGATAGCAACCCCTGCATTCCGAATTTCGTTACGTTGAAATCTTACAATGAAATCAAAATTTGGTATGAGAACAGGAGGTTCATTCTTCTTCTTCTTCTTCATAAGCGCAACAGCCTTTCACAGGCCAAGGCTGACTCGCAGATTTTCCTCCATCTGGCCTTGTCCGGTGCGACGGCCCGCCATCGGTTGACTCCCAACAGCTTGAGGTCCTTTTCAACGTCGTCTATCCATCTTGTAAGTGGTCGTCCCCTACGTCTCGTCCCCTCAATTGTGGAAAAAGTAACTTTTTTTGCAGGGACGGCATCAGAATTTCTGAAGAGGTGGCCCAGCCACCTAATGCGTGATGCTTTAATAGTTCTCACAATGTCGGTCCCACCGAATTTGTCATATTTATTGTAAATTTCGTGGTTGTAAAGAATTCTCCTTACGTTATTCTCTTGAAGAGATCCAAAGATTTTCCTCAGAATTTTTCTTTCAAAAATCAGCAGTTTTTCCTCCTCTGTTTTGTTTAGGGTCCAGCACTCACTTCCATACGTAGCTATAGGCCTGATTAAAGTTTTGTAGATGTTTAGCTTTGTCTTCACACTGATGAACTTGGATTTGCGTTGGTTTCTGAGGCCGTAGAAACTTCTGTTAGTCATGAAAATTCTGTTATTTATTTCGATTTTCAGGTTGTTGTGGCTAGAGATCAAGGTTCCTAAGTACTTGAACTGGTTAACAGTTTCAAAAGAGTAAGTCATTATCTCCAGAGGAGATCGATCAGGAGTTTTATTTGTTGCGATCAAAAACTTGGTTTTGTCTGCATTTATAACTAGTCCCATCTCCTTCGCCGCACTCTCAAGCGCTACAAAAGCGTCAATGACTGAGCGTTTTGTTTTTCCAACTATGTCGATATCATCAGCAAAAGCGAGTAGTTGGACAGTTCTTTGTAAGATTGTTCCATTTGTGTTGATACCAGAGTCTCTAATGGCCTTTTCCAAAGCTATGTTAAATAGCAGGCAAGAAAGGGAATCACCCTGTCTCAGGCCTTTTTCGGTGAAGAATGGTTCAGAGAGACTTGACGAGATTTTTATTCACAATCAAATACTGGCAGAAAAATGAAACCCTTTGCGGATGGAGAGATCATAAAAGAATGTCTGACTGCTGTTGCAGAAATAGCATTTCCTGATAAAATAAATATTATTTCAAACATTAGTTATTCAAGATTCACCATTACAAGGAGAATTGAAGACTGGTCCGAGAGCATAGCAACAACGCTTCGGGAACGCATTGCAAAATTCGAATACTGTTCTTTGGCACTTGATGATAGTTGCGATACAGCACAACTGGCTATATTTTTACGTAAAGAATTGTGTTCACTGATTCCAATGCAAGGGACTACAACCGGCAAAGACTTGTACGATGAACTAAAGTCTGTGTTGGAAATTTTTTCAATTTCATTAGAAAAGATTATTAGTATATCGAGAGATGGAGCACGAGCAATGTCAAGCATGAAGGTAGGAGTATCGGGAAGGCTATTTCAAGACATTAAGAAGGTTACAGGAAGGGAAATATTCGTTAACTACTGCATAATTCATCAGGAAAATTTATGTGCGAGAAGATTGAGTTTGTCAAATGTCACAGTACCAATAATTAAACTAATCAATTTTATAAAGTCGCGCGCGTTAAATCACCGTGAATTTAAAGAATTCCTGAAATATTTAGAAACTGAATATGGGGGAGTAGTTTTTAATACCGAAGTACGTTGGTTTAGTTGAGGTGCAAAACTTTAAAAGCGAAATACAATTGTTCGTGGATATGAAGGGATATGCCTTTCCTCATTTCAATAAAGAATGGATGTACGATTTTGGGTTTCTTATCGACATGACGACTCAGCATCTCAATGATCTTAATGTGGAACTTCAAGGCAAAGGACAGTTTATTCACAATTTGTATGATAAAATTCAGGGCTTTGAGCGCAAATTAAAATTGTAGAAATAGCATATTTTGCGGAATAATGTTTCTCACTTTCCACATTTAGAAAAAGAAAACGTTACTACTTCTCAAAAATACGCACAATATATAGACATTTTAATCAACGAATTTAAATTACGATTCCAAATGTTCAAAGCTGAGAAGACAGCGGTTTCCTTGAAAATGTTTTCCTCACCATTTAATATCGATGTGGATACAGTTCCCGAAGGCTTTCAAATGGAAGTGATTGACATGCAGTATAATACCGATTTAAAAAATTTATTTTTCGCAGTAAACATCGAAAATTTTTATAAATCGTATGTGAGCCCTGAGAAATTTCCGATTTTGACGAAAAATGCAAAGCAAATGATGTCTATGTTCGGAAGTATGTATGTTTGCGAACAATTATTTTCAACCATTCAAAACTGACCACCGATCAAGACTCAGTGATGCACGATTAGAAAGCTGCGTACGTGTAGCTATCTCATCAATTCCGGCTGATATTGATAAACTTGTATCGAAAAAACAGTGCCAAATTTCTCATTAAAAATTTCAAGTAAATTCGTTTTATTGTTCTTTTCTTGTTTGTTTTTATTTTGCATTAAAATTTGTATATGAAATCTTTACATTTTTTAAAATTTTATATTTTTTTATTCTAATGTTTATTATAAATAAAGTTTTGTAAATTATTAATAAGTGTTACTTTATGTGCGGCCGGCCAAAAAATTTTAAAGTTTTAATTGGTCCGTTGATTTAAAAGGTTGCTCACCCCTGGTCTAATTTATCCTATCGTAAAATTTATATTATATATTGTCTAATTTAACCAATTGGTACACTAACTTAAACAAATGCAAACCGGTTTCAGGCGGGTAAAAACAATAAAGCTGTATAATATCACTTGATAATTAAGATTTTACATAGAAACTTATTGCTCGTCTAATAATTTGGCCAGGGACTGTATTGTCGTGAAATTTATTCAATGGAAAAATCAGTTTTGAAATATTGTTTTTTTACATTTATTTAAATCCTGTTTTTGATTTACAAAAAGAAAATAAATCATTCTCAAACCCATACAATGACGAAAATAACTTTCATAAACAAAAAAATATATTAAAATTAATCTTTTTTTTTAACTATCTAGAATTTTATAAAATTTTTAAATTCCTTAAGTTTTCTTTTTTTAATGCTGTCAGAATGTCAGACAGTTAAAGGCTTAACTGTTTAAAAGTTTAAAAGCATAATAACAATTCTTTTTCTTGAAAATATTTGTCTGCTTAAAAAATATCCAAGCTCAAAAAACGCACAAAAAAAGAAGTTAAATAAGTTTTTATTAGAAAATTATAGCAAAGATAAGTGTCAAACTGTGAACAATAAAAGAGAGAAGAGAAAATTTTTTTTCTCTACTAATTACTCTAAAAGCAGTCAAATTACTGTGAACTAAACCAATTAATAAACCAATAAATCTTACCAAAAAAAAAATATTTACACATAACACACTTTAGCGCAAATGCATTCTCAGCTTTTTTTTTTAAACTGACCATACTTATCAGACGATTGCATATAAATGAAAAAAAAAAAGTTTCTTTTTATGGGACTTTCGAGAGAAGTTGGACGATTTATAGACAAAGCACAGCATAGTCATAATTTATACCTTTTTCCCGCGATTGTAACTTATGGAATAAGACGTTTTTATTACTTTCAAAACTCTGGGGTATCGCTAAGATGTAATAGCTTGTCAGGAGCTCGATCCTTCCTCGCTACAAGACGATATCCGGCTGTTTTATATGATGCCATCCTCATTGTAAATAAGCTTTGGACGAAATTAAAGCTCTACTAAAAGTATTTATTTATCTCTCTTGATGGTTGAAGTTGTAGTGAAGATACTAGGAATGCAAATCTTTGTAAATGCTATGCTTTTTTTTGCAAATTGTAATGTGAATTGTGATGCCACTTATAGGCATTACTCATTTCCTAGCTTTTAAAATTTCTTTAATTTAATAAATTTAATTTTTTTAATCATTCTTTATCCAATTGGGTACTTGCACTTAATGAAGAAGACCGCCCATACCAACACATGCGACCTATGACGTCAGTGCCAGCTAATATATATCAGCAAAATGTCTGAAATTAAAGTTGAGCCAAATTTTTATTTTTTCCATCTTAAATATTAATTTGCGACGCCTAATCTGCATACTTTTTTTAGCTCATTTTTGACAGCAACTCTAAAAATATATATTAAGCAGGGCTCTAAATTAATGGTGGTCCATTGATCCGGGACCACTCAATTTTGACTTTAACAGCTATAAAATTAGTGGTCTGTAGGACATATAAAGGGATGGTTTGCTATTTTGGTTTTTTAATATTTTGCTTCGTGTTTTGGTGTGGCTTTTTGTTACTAAATAGCATATTTCATCATAAGTGGGTACTTGCGCAAAGAAAGATCACAGATACCCACACATGTGACCTATGACGTTATGCCAGCTCATCGTTTCTAAGCAAAGTGGCGTGTTAAAGTTGAGCTTAGTTTGTCTACATAAGTTAGAGTGTTAACTGACGATAAGTTGATTAAATACAGAGCCGTATCACGCATCGAATTAGTTGAAATATAATTCTTTTTCGTCTACTTCTTTTACTTAACTTAGATTTATTATCTGTTTATGTATTTAATTGTAACCATGATATATTTTGGTTTTGTGTACCTGCCAATTTCCATGCATAATTAGTTTGTTTATGTTCCACATGGTTTGTGCCTGTCTTTGTGTTAAGTCTTTAAGTAAATATATATAGCGTCCAATTAAGTAAATATATATAGTGCTCACCTAATCCCAATTCTATACCCCTCTGAAATTTTTTTAAAAAAGGAAGAAATAAGCTTGGTTGATATCTGAACCACCTTAAAAGAATTTATTTCAAGTAGTTGCTGAGGAAACATTAAAATTGTTTGAGCCGCCTTTTTTTCTCGGTGTTATTTTTTGAACTAACTAACTACTAATTAATAATTATTAGAAAACTGCTTTATTATATTAGTTATTTACTTTATGAAAGCTAAATAAAACTTTAAATATTACCATAATGCCTTTTATGGGGAAGAAGAGAAGCTTCTTTAGAAATTAAAAAGAGGAAAAATATTTATTTCCAATTAAAATTTAAAGTTTCACAATTTATTCTGTTCTATAATGCTTGTAATTAATGAATAAAAATTTTATTTACTATGTAAAATGCTTTACATTAATTTTGAAGAGTGCTCGCTGTAGTTTTTTTTACTTCTCGATGTTATCTATTTTTATTGAAATTTTTTCTATCTCGTTTATTTATCTTATTAATTCATAATACTAGAGGGAATTACAAAAAAAATCTAATTAGCTCTTCAATGCCGTTAAACCTGTGGAAAAGTAAATTTAATTGGCAAAATCTTATTAACTTACCGAAATCGTATTTCTTTCTTTCTTTTTATAGAGTTGAAATTTGGGAGCGGCATGGTTTGTGCATAATAATAAAAAATAAATTATTTTCTTTTTTAAATTATGAATAAGAAAATTAGAAGTTTTGAACTGCTTTTAATTTCTATGTCCATTCAAAAAGGTTGCATATACTAGATTAAACGAAATTAATTTTTTAACAATTTCTTTTAATCTCTGGAGACCTAATGTTTAATATAATTGGTGAGTAAGTAAATTTTTTTACGTCACTTGAGATCGGCTATCGGCGACAGTCTGGGAAACATCACTGAGGATGATACCGAAGACATGCCATTAAAATTTTAATCTTCGGTAGAGAAGACATATTTACAATCTTTACTATAAATAGGGTGTTCTATAATCACCACCCTTAATAAATAATTTCCAGAATCCTTGTCGAAAAGGAAATCAAAATTTTCACATTAGAGGCTGCATATTAATATTTAAGTGAGAAAAAACAATGTGATTAAATTAAGACAAATCACTGAAGCGAAACTGAAAACATTGAAACCCGCTTAGTTGAAAAAAAAAAACTTTCAAATTTCTATAAGAAATTGAACTAGTTTTTGGTGCTTTTAATCCCCGCGTCCCTTCATTGTGAATCGTTAGATTTTATTAACGTAAAGATGCTTTTTCCATTCTTAAAAAAAATCAAAATTCCCGCATCCTCCAATATGCATAGATAATTTTGACATCACTTTCGACAATGATTTAAACAATATGCTTGAAGTGTGGTGGTGGCGAAACACTTTGCATATTTTGAAGTAGAAAAGTCTGTACTTACTATAAGTGGGGAAAATAAAATCGAAATAAAAATAATCATTGTCAAGGCTACACTAACTAAAATAAGTACTTTACATTGTACGCGTTACGAAACGAAAGGTTATAAATACCCCTTCGTTTGATGTCTCTTCCTTATTGACATCAATAATCATACGTTGAATTTTGCTAAAATTTTTGCATTGATTAAGGATTTTAATTAGGGACCTAAAGATTTATTAAAGGACTTATATTAATTTAAGACTTCAAATTTTTATTTGGCGTTTTGAAATCATCACCCTCAATATATTTTTAATCCTGGTTGAAGATGAAATCAAAAAAAGTATACACATTAGGCATCGCAAATTAATATTTCAGCCAAGAGAAAACACAGACGATATAAAAATCAAACGAAACACTACTGACGGAGGTGGGACAAAAAATTCAATAACTGTTTCATAACCAGTAGCAACAGAGAGAAATCGATAGTTGGTTTTTACAAACACTTTCAATTTTTATCAACCAACCAAACGCGTGATGATGTTTTTCATCCCGCTTCTGTAACTAGTGATTCGTCAAAGCATTATAATATATATATATATATAATTACAAAGCATTATATAAATACGAAATCGGAATTTTGTTCAAGGGATAAATTTTTTTTCACCGTCTCAAAAATAAAAAGAGCAAAAGTACATTTTTAAAATCATATTTTAATAATCGTTGTTAATATTTGTTTCTCATCATTTTCGAACGAAATCAACAAAAACGCTGTCCACGTTAAAGTAATCCTGCATGGTTGACATCAAACAATTTGTGCACTAATGTTGGCATTTATATCACTACATTAACCAAAAGCGTGATATTAGTTGCGTTCTGATAATCTAGTAGAGTGTGGATTACAAACTGAATGTTTGGTTTCCGAGATTCATGTGAGAGGGGAGAGGATTAGATAAGAGGTAATGCATTACCTATCAAGAGTCGATAATTTATTACTTAATCAATAAATCAAGATCTATTCCTATGCAATGAAACCATGATCATTATTGGAGTCTTCACAGTTATTTCGGGCTTATTAGATCAACCGAAATGCCATAGGATATTAAAGTAATTACTTGATGATGATGTTTGTGTTACATGTCGATTGAATTTTCTTTAAAAGGAAACGCGAGTTTTAAGGTGAAATATTTGTATTTATTTTTTAATGTCTTGAGACTCCATTAATTGGACAACGTTTGATGCAATTTTCGGCGCACGGATAATATTTTAAGAATATTTTTTCTATTCATTTGTATGTTTCTTTTTGTATTTACGAAGCGATTGTCTACGTAAAAATGTAATTGGTTTTATTATTGCAGGTTCGAGATTTTAATTACAATAAAAAATTACAAAAAAGGCCATTTTATGACCTAAATATAAAGAAATGCACTATAATATTCTACAACACGTGACAAATGCTAAAAATTGAAATTTATGAGAGTTAAGTAACAATTTAAAAGAACCAAAAAAGTTAATAAAATTTGATTAATTGATTTGTTTTCGAACAATATGTATTTTATCAAATTTATGAGTTTACTTTCTTTTGAGCTGCATATTTCTAAGAGGTTGTTGTCGTCGCCGGCCATTAAGGCACTGGGGGTGCGGTTTTTTTTTTCCAGTGGTGCTATCTCTAGACAAAAATTCGACTTCTGCTCAAACACACATCACACTCATTTATAAGGCGGACCCATTCAGACAACCTTTCATTCTTCCCCAGATCGTAATTTTGACCAGAACCAGGGAACGCTCAGTCTCCAATCCAGTACTTCTAGAGGCATAATTTGTTATGGGAACATGGAGGACTTTGGGACCCGACAGATTTAACGTGTACCAGTCACCATTTACTACACGGGAAGTCTTCGGCTGGCTGGATCAGAACTCCTGCTTGGCTGGGAGGACTCACGTTCTCACGAACGGGAGTTCAGCGCCCTGCCAAGCAGGCTATTCCGGCCAAATTCTAAGTAAAAGTAGCATTTATTTTCTACCATTGTCCCTGGAGGTTAAACTGATGTGAAATTTCTTAGCTAAACTTTATTAATGTTTTAGCAAAATTTTAAAATGTATGATAATTTAAAGGGATTTCTAAGGATAAAACCTTCAAAATTATATAAAATGTGAAATAATAAGAATAAAAAAATTATTCTTCATCTCTGAAATGTCAAATTATACTTGAAGACGTAAAACATTGACATAAGAATTATTTATTGATCACTTTATCAGTGTAGGCTCCTGTGTTGCCATTAGCAGTCGAGTGTATGCAGTCTGACGTTGTGTATGATCGAGACGAGACTGAGTAACAACAGCGTGGGGAAGTGGATAATGCCGCAGTCACAAGTAGCAAGTCAACTATTCAACGTGGATCATCCATCGAAGTAGGCGTTACCAGATCGAAGTGGGCGTTACTGTCAAGTTTTTGCGAAGTGGACAATATTGCGTGTTCAAATCACGTCCGGGTCACCAATGTGGGGGCGGAGTTATCGACTATACCAACCTTCATCTATCAAAAGGTACCTCGTGATTGAATCAAGTTAGCATATCTTATATACCAGTGAATTGATTTTTAATATTCGTAGTGGTAGTTACGCCACAAGGTAGATAATAATTAGAATAAATACTAGATGGAAAATATATTCTTTTTTATACAAAAAAGTCTTATTAAAAACTTGAATTTTGTTTAAGTTCCCGTGTCCCTTTTTAAGTTTTAGCTTTGCTTAATGATTTTAATTAAGAAACAAATTTGAATTTTTTCTCCAGGTATAGATTATGTTTTCCGTAAAATCCACGTCAAAAATAAACTTACAAAAAGGGGTGTAATTCGATATTTCAACTAGGTAAAAAAATCGAAGCACTATGAAAATATAAGGAATCAGTTGTGCATGAAAGGGATTGAAAATATCAAAATCTGATTGTTAGCTGGAAGAAACTAAGAGGAATTGAAAGTTGATTGTTAAAAACAAACGTTGAATCAGGCAATCAAATCGGTTTTGATGTTTTTGATCTCACTTTCTCTCAAAAAGTTTGGTAGCTGTAGATAACGCTTTTATTTTTTCCAACTGAAATATTAATTTGTGACGCGTAATCTGTATACTTTTTTGAGCTCATTGGTGACAGCGACTCTAAAAATATATATTAAGCAGGGCTCGTAATTAATTGATCCGGGTTCCATTGATCCGGGACCACTCAAATTTGACTTTGACAAATATGAAATAATCCCTAGTGGTGTGCAGGACAAGTAACTAATATAAAGGGATGGTCTGATATTATGGTTTTTTAATTTTCTGTTTCGTGTTTTGGTGTGCCTTTTGTTACTTTTTGAGCTCATTTTTGACAGAGACTCTAAAAATATATATTAAGCAGGGCTCGAAATTAATGATAGTCCGTTGATCGGCGACCACTCAAATTTGACTTCAACAACCATAAAATAGTCACACTAGTGGTCTGGAGGACGAGTAACTGATATAAAGGGATGGTCTGATATTATGGTTTTTTAATTTTCTGTTTCGTGTTTTGGTGTAGCTTTTGTTACTTTTTGAGCTCATTTTTGACAGAGACTCTAAAAATATATATTAAGCAGGGCTCGAAATTAATGATAGTCCGTTGATCGGCGACCACTCAAATTTGACTTCAACAACCATAAAATAGTCACACTAGTGATCTGGAGGACGAGTAACTGATATAAAGGGATGGTCTGATATTATGGTTTTTTAATTTTCTGTTTCATGTTTTGGTGTGGCTTTTGTTACTTTTTGAGCTCATTTTTGACAGAGACTCTAAAAATATATTAAGCAGGGATCGAAATTAATGATAGTCCGTTGATCGGCGACCACTCAAATTTGACTTCAACAACCATAAAATAGTCACACTAGTGGTCTGGAGGACGAGTAACTGATATAAAGGGATGGTCTGATATAATGGTTTTTTAATTTTCTGTTTCGTGTTTTGGTGTGGCTTTTGTTACTTTTTGAGCTCATTTTTGACAGAGACTCTAAAAATATATATTAAGCAGGGATCGAAATTAATGATAGTCCGTTGATCGGCGACCACTCAAATTTGACTTCAACAACCATAAAATAGTCACACTAGTGGTCTGGAGGACGAGTAACTGATATAAAGGGATGGTCTGATATTATGGTTTTTTAATTTTCTGTTTCGTGTTTTGGTGTGGCTTTTGTTACTTTTTGAGCTCATTTTTGACAGAGACTCTAAAAATATATATTAAGCAGGGCTCGAAATTAATGACAGTCCGTTGATCGGCGACCACTCAAATTTGACTTCAACAACCATAAAATAGTCACACTAGTGGTCTGGAGGACGAGTAACTGATATAAAGGGATGGTCTGATATTATGGTTTTTTAATTTTCTGTTTCGTGTTTTGGTGTGGCTTTTGTTACTTTTTGAGTTCATTTTTGTCAGAGACTCTAAAAATATATATTAAGCAGGGCTCGAAATTAATGATAGTCCGTTGATCGGCGACCACTCAAATTTGACTTCAACAACCATAAAATAGTCACACTAGTGGTCTGGAGGACGAGTAACTGATATAAAGGGATGGTCTGATATTATGGTTTTTTAATTTTCTGTTTCGTGTTTTGGTGTAGCTTTTGTTACTTTTTGAGCTCATTTTTGACAGAGACTCTAAAAATATATATTAAGCAGGGCTCGAAATTAATGATAGTCCGTTGATCGGCGACCACTCAAATTTGACTTCAACAACCATAAAATAGTCACACTAGTGGTCTGGAGGACGAGTAACTGATATAAAGGGATGGTCTGATATTATGGTTTTTTAATTTTCTGTTTCATGTTTTGGTGTGGCTTTTGTTACTTTTTGAGCTCATTTTTGACAGAGACTCTAAAAATATATATTAAGCAGGGATCGAAATTAATGATAGTCCGTTGATCGGCGACCACTCAAATTTGACTTCAACAACCATAAAATAGTCACACTAGTGGTCTGGAGGACGAGTAACTGATATAAAGGGATGGTCTGATATTATGGTTTTTTAATTTTCTGTTTCGTGTTTTGGTGTAGCTTTTGTTACTTTTTGAGCTCATTTTTGACAGAGACTCTAAAAATATATATTAAGCAGGGCTCGAAATTAATGATAGTCCGTTGATCGGCGACCACTCAAATTTGACTTCAACAACCATAAAATAGTCACACTAGTGGTCTGGAGGACGAGTAACTGATATAAAGGGATGGTCTGATATTATGGTTTTTTAATTTTCTGTTTCATGTTTTGGTGTGGCTTTTGTTACTTTTTGAGCTCATTTTTGACAGAGACTCTAAAAATATATATTAAGCAGGGATCGAAATTAATGATAGTCCGTTGATCGGCGACCACTCAAATTTGACTTCAACAACCATAAAATAGTCACACTAGTGGTCTGGAGGACGAGTAACTGATATAAAGGGATGGTCTGATATTATGGTTTTTTAATTTTCTGTTTCGTGTTTTGGTGTGGCTTTTGTTACTTTTTGTGCTCATTTTTGACAGAGACTCTAAAAATATATATTAAGCAGGGATCGAAATTAATGATAGTCCGTTGATCGGCGACCACTCAAATTTGACTTCAACAACCATAAAATAGTCACACTAGTGGTCTGGAGGACGAGTAACTGATATAAAGGGATGGTCTGATATTATGGTTTTTTAATTTTCTGTTTCGTGTTTTGGTGTGGCTTTTGTTACTTTTTGAGCTCATTTTTGACAGAGACTCTAAAAATATATATTAAGCAGGGCTCGAAATTAATGATAGTCCGTTGATCGGCGACCACTCAAATTTGACTTCAACAACCATAAAATAGTCACACTAGTGGTCTGGAGGACGAGTAACTGATATAAAGGGATGGTCTGATATTATGGTTTTTTAATTTTTTGTTTCGTGTTTTGGTGTGGCTTTTGTTACTTTTTGAGCTCATTTTTGACAGAGACTCTAAAAATATATATTAAGCAGGGCTCGAAATTAATGATAGTCCGTTGATCGGCGACCACTCAAATTTGACTTCAACAACCATAAAATAGTCACACTAGTGGTCTGGAGGACGAGTAACTGATATAAAGGGATGGTCTGATATTATGGTTTTTTAATTTTCTGTTTCGTGTTTTGGTGTGGCTTTTGTTACTTTTTGAGCTCATTTTTGACAGAAACTCTAAAAATATATATTAAGCAGGGCTCGAAATTAATGATAGTCCGTTGATCGGCGACCACTCAAATTTGACTTCAACAACCATAAAATAGTCACACTAGTGGTCTGGAGGACGAGTAACTGATATAAAGGGATGGTCTGATATTATGGTTTTTTAATTTTCTGTTTCGTGTTTTGGTGTGGCTTTTGTTACTTTTTGAGCTCATTTTTGACAGAGACTCTAAAAATATATATTAAGCAGGGCTCGAAATTAATGATAGTCCGTTGATCGGCGACCACTCAAATTTGACTTCAACAACCATAAAATAGTCACACTAGTGGTCTGGAGGACGAGTACTTGATATAAAGGGATGGTCTGCTATTTTGGCTTTTTAATTTCCTATTACGTGTTTTGGTGTGGCTTTTTGTTACTAAATAGCCTATTTCCTCATAATTGGGTACTTACACTTCAAGATACCCACACATGTGACCTTTGTCACCAGCGCCAGCTGATCGTTTCTAAGCGAAATGGCGTGTTCAAGTTGAGCTAAATTCTCCACTTAAGTTGGAATGTTAATTAACGTGAAGTTAATTAAATAAATACAGCGGCGTCTCGCACATCGAACTTGTTGAAATATAATCCTTTCTCGTCTACGTTTTTTACTTAACTTAGAGTTATTATTTTCTTTCGTATTTTATTTTTACCGTGGTACATTTTTGTTTTGTGTACCTGGCAACTTCGATGCATAATTAGTTTGTTTATGTTCTACATGACTTCATGCCTGTCTTTGTTAAGTAAGAAATATCAAGTGAAAGAATCTTTGTAAAAAAAGTTTAAAGTCACTTCGACTTGATACTTGGCGGGCCTGGCTTACCCCAAATAGAATGGAAGAAACGATTGCTAACGTAAACAAATGCCACGCATCAACAACCAATCAGGATCGATATATTCACACTACGTCTCTTGCAGGTATCCCATTGTGAACATCACGCATTATCTGTATTTTAATTATTGTAATTTAAATTAACTTTATAAATTAAAAAAAAAATCTAATAGAGACAAGAAACAGACCCGTGAAAAAGTGCATGATCTGGTTCTTTGTTCCAGTGTCTAAGTATACTTATACTGTATTTAATACTGTATTAAAGATGCTGGTAAGGCAAGCACCCTGAATAAGGCGTTGGGTAATTACCGTCTAAAATATATAATTTTTGAAATTTTCTGAGGAAAAGGACTTTAACACATAATAGTAAAAGGAAAAGTGTTTTTAAAATTTTTTTACCAATACACTGAATGTAGTATTGAGAATATCCAAACTAGTTTTATTTTATTAGCGTCGGTGAACATCCGAGCCAATTTTATGGATTTGCGACTACTAATGTTCAACTCTGTAGCCTTGTAATTTTGAACCCAATCCATTAGACAAGGAAACTCCTGGATAAAGTGTTTGGAGAAATTTGCCTTTCATGCAGGACTTTTTGATGGAACTAACCTGCATTTGCGTTAAATAAATAGGGAAACCTCACACGGTAAGCTCGATCGCAAGTGGACTCTAACCCATGACCCTTCTACCACTGAGGATATTTTACGTCAGCTCTGGGATTCGAATCCGGCTCACCTGTCGAATGAAATAGAAGTGCATTTCAAACAACTACTTTTAAATTCATCCTATGAGCAAATCGGTTTCAAAGCTCATAATTCTTAAACTCGTGCTAAAATTCGATTATAATTCATGAGTTTTTCATAAAATATTTGTTTTTTGAATTTAGTCTGTGACCTTAAATGTGCAATCGTTTTGTCCCATTTTTAAATATTAGATTTAAATATTGAAAATTTCAATAGTGTGTTAAAATTAAATATTAATTTTAACATTTTACATTTTAAATATTAATTTGGTGGCAATAATAATGTTCTTTTCTGAATAATTCCTTCAATTTAATTAATATCAAGTGCAGATTTCACCATCTAAATTCTATTCCATGATTGCAGCATTAAAAAATGTTTTATATGAGATTTAATTGCTTTTTCAGCTTATATGAGTAATTAAGTTTAGAAGAATTTTACCACCCACAGAGCTTTAAGCCAAACAATAAAGATAAATCATGTCTTGTCGTTCTCGTTATCTGCCTCAATTATTTCGTAATTTTTCCAAGAGATGGTACCGTTAATTAGTAATTTATAGACTTAGAACACTAGTACTTTAATTTAGTTGGTATAAACGTTAAGGGAATATTGCGCTCTTTTTATCTTCGAAAATATGAACATTATAATGTTTAAAGACTAAAATAGTTTAATTACTTCTTAAAATTCTTTTGAAATTAATCAAAATTATCTAAAAGTAAAAAATTTTCCTGCATAACTCTGTAGTTAATTTTAACTTTCGAGTAACATCTTGGCTTGTATTGTTTTTAGCTGTTAATTGCGGTGGTTAGTTAGGGAGATTTAAAACGCTTAATAAATTTAAACCTTTTAGGACGGGGATCTCATTTATAAAGATTAATGTCATTAAAGCCTGGATTGCGATTGTTCTTACTTTTCAATGCCCAGTGGCGTCATCTATGGACAAGAATTCGACTTCTTCCACACCCATACGTCACACCCGTTAATAGGGCGGAGCAAGCCTTGATGGTTCAGAGGATGCATTATTCAACTTCCAATGAGGTGAATCGGGTTCAAATCCCAGCGATGGCAGGTAGATTCCGCTTCTGGCTTGCACCGACTACAGTGATGACGTGAAATATCCTCATTAGTAGACGGGTTAGAGTCCCTTTGTGTCCGGTAAACCATTCGAGGTTTTCATATTTTTTCTCTCCATATAACGCAAATGCTGGTTAGTTCCATCTGAAAGTCCTCCACCAAGGCAAAATTTCTCCCAATACTTGATCCAGGAGTTCCCTTTTTTTCTGGATTGGGTTCAAAATTACGAGTCTACGGAGTTGAACAATGGTAACCGTAAACTCAAATTTGGGTCAGCTGTTCAACGACGGTTATGATATAAAATAAAATGTATGGCGGACTCATTCATACATTCATTCACTGATCATAATTTTGACCTGAACCAAAAAACGATCAGTCTCCAATTCATTGATATAATTTGGCATGGGAACATGGATGATTTATGACAAGTTCAACGTGCATCAGTCATCATTTACTACATTCTTCGGCGACTGGATTCGAACTCTCGTTCTCACGAACGTGAGTCCAGAGCCCTACCAACCAGGCTATCACGGCCTCATTTATAAAGATTAAGAGGGAGGAAT
Source organism: Parasteatoda lunata (assembly GCA_949128135.1). Classification (NCBI taxonomy): domain Eukaryota; kingdom Metazoa; phylum Arthropoda; class Arachnida; order Araneae; family Theridiidae; genus Parasteatoda; species Parasteatoda lunata. The sequence continues at coordinate 11,995,227 of OX421976.1, read as the reverse complement.
GGTTCAAGTACATTTTTCACAGAAAATGACGATTGGATCAATATTTGTTTCATTTTGAGGATTACTAAATTTTGAAAAATCAATAACCTGCAAAATTGCTTCGCCCCGAGAGTTATTACTCAATGAATAAGAACCGTGCTCGGTTAAAAAAGGTGCCTGTGCAATATAATATTCGTTTTTTTCCCCAGAATCAGCTTTAAGTGACATAAACCGTTTTCCCTCATTTGCGATCGAGTGATTCTACTTACACTCTGCCCACAATATCCTTACATGAAACGAGATTTTCTGACTCTAGCTGTCCAATATCACACGTATCGTATTGAGATCACGTATTAATAAATCATACGTACTCTTCAATACGTACAAACTCGGGATTTGTGAGCCTAGGAAGCGCTTTTCTTTCCTGTCCTAAAGGGGTTAAGAACGGTAATTTTTTGCAGTTTGACTGTAAATTTTAGGTTGACGTAAAAGTTTTTTCTGATGCACCTCAAAGCTGGCTGTTGAACAGAGAAGGCCTCATTTCTCCCTTCCATTTTGGAATAGAAGTTTGATAATACGCAATCCAACCTGATTTCATTTCTTGGGTTAGAAATTTGTATAATCATTAGATTTTCAACCACAATTTTGTTGGTGATTTCTCGCGATCAAAGGGCCAACGTTGACTTACCTCACAATAAAATATTACATGAGTGAATCTTTTAGTAAGTTTTTAAAACTAAAAAAAATATCAACATTTTTTTACAATAAAAACTTTTTTTTACCCACACTTTATATCAAATTTCAAAAACTCAAAATAAATATGAAATATTAAATAAATAATCCCCAAAAAAACTGAAACGGCAAGACATTACTTGATTTCAAACTTCATTCCCTTTAAAAAAAATACAAAGTGGAAATAACAGTCGACATGTTTCAAGCGAATAAGCATGGCATCGACATGAGCTAATGTGTCGGGTAAAAATAATTTTGACATTGTCAAAATTGATGTCCAAGATTCTAACAATGTGCGACAAATGATGATTTGTCGTATTCTTGATAACGCACATATCTATCATGTTCTCTAAGTATAAAGTTTAAAGCACGTCCCTGTTTCTACTCTATAGTCTAGGTCACACTGACAAGGAATGTGATAAATGCGCCAGAGAACAAACAAAACGCGCATTGAAATTTAGACTTAAGTGCCTCTACTTTGACGTAAATAAAAAGTACCAAAGTACTATTTAACTGTCGAAGAAAAAAAAAAAATGATTCATTTAAGATGCAAGACACCTTGCTCATAAAAAAGCCCTTTTACTTTAAAAAAAGTTATTTCCAGAATAAACTGAAATAGATAAAAACGATTATTTCCTTGCTGTAACGCACTTCAAAAGAGATCTGTACGTCAAATTCTATTTTAAGAGCGAAATGAAAATTTCAGTCTCAATTATCGATATTTTCCAAACGAGAAATATGACCACCTAAACATCAAATGCCCTGAGGGCTAACTAATCTCACGAGAAAAGTTTTTATTACTTTTCTTTAAGATGTTAGAAGGGTAACGGGAATTAGAAGTTATCGTTCGTTTTGTATCAAATAATGTTAGACTTATTTGTCTAAAACTTAAAATGTTTTAGGTATATGGAATGGTTACAGACTTAAATCAACACATTTTGAAATAACAGACTATATTAAGTTGTTCGTGAGAAAACAGTTTTGAACTATTACATGTTTTGAACTAATTCAGATTTTATTTAATCGAAAACTTCATTCCTTTCGAAAATATAAAATATTGTATATTTTTGAACTGTAATAACTGTCACGATAAGTGTCGTCGTGATTAAAGCGCTCAGTTCACAATGGGTGACTGTTTGGGAAACATCCCTGAAGATGATCCGGCGACAGCATACATACGTCATATCCCGTTTTACAGGGAGGACTAATTCACACACCATCCATCTATCCACAGATCGTAGTTTTGACCTGAATCAGAGCATGATCAATCGTCGATCCCTCTGAGATATTGATTTGTTATGGTAACTTCGAAGACCTCGTGACCCTGACAGCTTTAACGTGCACCAGTAACCATTTTGTACACAGTGAGTTTTCGGCAAGCGGGGATCGAACTCACAACTTATGGGGCATGGGCCTAATGTCCTACCAAACAGGCTATCCCGGTCCGTGAGTTAAATGGACGTAGGTCTTAAGGGGCCTGTTTCTGATCTATTAAACTCAATTGTCAAAAGGGTGTGGACGGAGGCAAAAAAATCTAAATATGCTTTTAATTATCTTTATTTAAATTTTGCATATAAACTGATGTTGGATATTTACTCAACTGGGCAATATCTTTTGAATTATGTAAGATACAAGGCAATTACAATTCGAGAAAAAAAGAGCGTCACATTTTCTAACAAAATTATACCAATACATTCCACAGTCAGAATTTTTCGGAGTTTTGTACGCTTGTTTGTTTTTAGAGTTTTGATAAATTCGTTAAAAGAAATTTTGTCAGAGGAGTTAGTTTTGGATGTGAGATGTATTGACGATACTGTCCGAAACCGCCTAAAAAAGTTTAATCGGTTTTAATTTTTTAGAGATGAGGGAGTTAGAAAATCGAGGACGGAAATTCCGGGACGCGTTTCTTGAATTTTCCTAGGAGATTGATGATTATTATTAGTAGTAGTATTCTATTCACGTCGCTCTAGAGTTGCACAATGGGCTATTGGCAACGGCTTGACAAATATCACTGAGTATGATCCGAAGACATCCCATCAGAATCTTGATTCTCCTTTAAGGGGGTGTGTCACACGCTCTTGTAGCTAGACACCTGCGCACGAAGTCTAGCACGAGGACCTATACCGCGCCCCCTCGGTTCCTTCACAGGCTGATCAAAGGAGACACTACTGGCAGTTGCCGGAGATACTTGACTTCGGTGTTCTACTGGGAACCGTGTCTTTACGATCAGTCCAATGCGGGACGAATAAAATAAGGTAAAAAGTTACTGATTCGGTGACGCTTTTCTTGACCTTTTTTTTGAAGATTATTAATTAAGAAATATGAGCAAAATAAGATATGTTATCTAAGAGAGGCTAGTGAATAACGGTTTTTTACAAATTTTAATCGCAAATAGATTGTTTTTGTGCTTATAAATGATTTAGGATTATTAACATACTTCTTAATTCATGAGATGCAAATAATTATTTCTATGAATATCTTAGCCAATTAATTCCAGATTAAACTACTACATTACTAACAATTGAAAAAGCAACAAATCACAAAATATTTAAATTATAAATTTAAGAAGCAATCTATTTTATTTCAAGCTTGTGTTCTCTTAGGAATTAATCTCTTAAGAGTGCTGCTTATTTGTAGATTTCTTGAGAAATGAAGATGACAGCTAGGAATATCTTCGGTAAGTAATTAGATGTATTTTGATGCATTTTTCCTGGATTCTATTGCATCTCATTTAGCCGGAATACATTTTATTTTAAGCATAATTATCTTAAAAGCTCGTATGTTTTGTTAAGAATATTGTTAAAGTTTGAAATATTTGTAAGGCTTAAGATCTATATTTAAAAGTTTACTAATGAATTCTTCTGGTTAAGGAAATCAAATCTTTTAAGAATTGTTTATCAAAATTTGTAACTACGTGTATGATTATATTTATTACATGTAAAATTATAACTTATGGTTTATCATCATATTGCATGTATGATGAGATGTATTCCCAGATAGTATTGTGAGGTTGATTTCATTGTGGCAGCAACCTTTATCAGAAAAACCCAACAAGGTTTATATATGATTAGCAAATAAACCATGCAAGTGTGAAACGATGTTAAATTTAACTCTTCTAATTTACACGCAATGCAATGAGGTTCGTATTTAGCCAACACCTTCTAGAAGAGATAAGGTGTTACCATAGTAGTGACATCGTTTATAATACCCCTTACCGCGCAGTTTAGTACGTAACGACATTTATCTTATTTTTCCCCCACTGTACAGTGTATGCGCAAGACTACTAAATTGATTCGTGCTGAGGCCTTCTTTCTTCTAGGAGTTTGAATAAACAGCTTGGTGATTGGCAGATTTAGCTCGAATAAACAGCCCTTTTATATCAAGAGTGAATCTAAAAAGACTATATATCATCATTAAAATAATATTGCATTTGAGAACCTTAAAGGCAAAAGAAAAAGTTCAAAAACAAGGTTTGCTATAAACGCTAAGAAATTATATATTTTTTTGTAAATGTATATGCTTGCCTTGATTTAATCCTTAAAAAAATATGATTGGCATAGTATTATTTCTGCTTTGTGGGAATAATGATTAACCAATGAAACTTAATTGTGTCAATGAGAGCCGCGATGGCTCGGGGGATAGAGCGTTCGCCTTCCAATTAGGTGGCCCAGGTTCGATCCCGGCGTTGGCTAGTTGATACGAATTCCGCATCCGGCTTCCACAAACCACAGCGCTGACGTGAAATATCCTCATGGAATCGTCTTCTTGCCGTGAGGCTAACCGTGGGAGGTTCTCGTGGTCTTCCTCTTCACGTAACGCAAATGCGGGTAAATTCCATCAAAACGTCCTCTACGAAGGTAAATTTCTCTCAATACTCGATCCAGGAGGTTCCTTGTCTTCTGGAATGGTTTCAAAATTATAAGGCTACGGAGTTGAGCATTAGTAGTCGTAAACCCAAATATTGTGTCGGCTATTCAACGACGGTTAATAAAATAAAATAAAAAATTGTGTCAATGAAAAGAAATCGCAAATACAACGTTTACCGTAAGGTTGCTTACTAACTGGGGTTGTTGATTGCTCAGTGCTTACTCTTGATTCATTCAATGCAAATACATTCATTCAATGAATTGATGAAAAAATATTAGAAATTGTTTTTGTTATGAATCTTCCAGAGGATGTAAAGTGAAGGCTGAAACTCGATATAACGAAAACGGAGTGATTCCCATACAGGAAGACAAACATTTTTCCAGAGCAACTTATTTTAAAATTAGGATTTTAAAAGAATAATTTTTTTTAAACAAATAATTTTAAAAAAAAGTTAAATTCGATGCTTCCGTCAGGATGATTTTTAAAGATTATTTTCTTTATTTCGTGTCTTTTAAATTTTTTCCATCGAAACATTGATGAAATATCGATTGGTGATGGAATATATATCTAAATTGCCATCGGGCACAAAGCTCTAGAATTTATGTGCAGAAACGTGGTTAAATGCTCGATTGGTAATAAAATTTTCTTGCGATTGATAATAAATTTTGTATTGATTAAAACTTGAATCCAGTTCCAGTTGAAATAGGCGTTAGGAAGTTCTCAAAATTCCAAGTGTTGTAATAAATGAATAAATAAATAAAATAATTGAAAATCTTCTTAAAACAAACTAACTTTCTAATTTGTCTAAGCTCTCTTAAAATAGTACATGAATTTTAAAACTGAGAGAAGCATCAATGCTAAAAGTCTTAATACATTTGAACGAACTCGCTTATAACGACGCGAAAGAACCTAAATATTTGCTTGATTTAAACAAACGCTCGTAAAATAAGAGTTCGTGAAATAATAAACGTTCATATATGGTGTTGTTATCTTGTGACCCTTGTCCATACTCACAAGCCTATTTTAAGGCAGAGAAATGAGCTTCTTGTTTTCCAGTGGCGCCATCTATGGCCAAGAATTCGACGTCTACTACACACATACGTCACAGCCCATTTTACAAGGAGGACACGTCCAAACACCATCCCTCCACAGATTGTAATTTCTGACCTTAACCAGAGCACGACCAATCTACGATCCAGTACCCCAGAGGTATTGATTTGTTAGGGAAACTTGGAGGATTTTGTGAATCTGGAAGATTTAAAGCGCATCAGTCACCATTTTGTATAGTTCCTTCACCAAAAGTTGGCTCCATCTCCATGGACGAAGAGTCCATTTCAGAGCAGGGAGTAAGAGGAGAAACGTTTCCGTGCTTGAAATTGAGACAACCCTTAGTAAACTTCCAAACGCAAGCAGTGAATTCTTTTTCAGTCACTTAAATCCTATATCATCTGTCATTATACTTTTCGTTACTCTAGCTTATTAAATATATTGCAGCAAAATGTCTCAAAAAGGACAAACTATTCATTCAAAAGAGAGAAATATCATCAAATTTATGAAATATTTAATGTTAAAAAACTACACATAAAAATTGCGAAATAAATATTTTTGTCATACGATCGCTAAATTGCAACCTTGTCCAGGATTGTTAACATCCTTCTCCCAAAAATAACGAAATAGTATAGTCGGACACCACGTGATTCAGGTGAAGCCAAGGGCCTACTCCTGGTGGAAGAAATATACGCAGGGAATCTTCGGCCAATGGGGATCGAACTCAAGACCCTTTGGACATGGACCCAGCGCTCTACCAACCAGTCTATCCCAGCCTAAACGTTCATAACTATAGATACTAAATCATATATATAGATACATGTGCATGGGCACAAAAAATCTCACCCAGAATCTCAAGAACTTTAGACTCAATCCAAAGAAAATTTCTTCTGAGTATCACAAGAGCCTACCATTACACTTCTGCAGCTGCTTTACAAGTCTTAGCTGGATTTTCCACCTCTCTCAGAACTGATTGCGTCGTTGTCGCGTTCAGTAATCATAACTCAACTCAAAAAAGATATTTCCTATAACAATATAAATTATCAATAGAGAACTTACGAGGAAAAACGAACAATACCGATTTTTCAGCCTTCTCAGTCTATTACTAATTTAATCAGTTTAGCAGAAAATAAAAATTATAATCACTTAGATCCATACAATTTTTTTCAGAGGCGGTTCGAAAACAAATACAGGAACTGGTTTTGCATTCTTCAACATAAATCATTCTAATCATTACACAATTAATAATAACAACTCAGTCTTCCAAGTTGAACAACTTGCTATTTTAGAATGCATTAGATTCATCAAATCACAGACTTCATTTAAGGCATCTAAAAATATACAATCTGGTCGGATTCTAAATCAGTACTATATTCTCTAATCAACTCAGGCACGAAAAATTCACTCTCGGCTTAAATGCAAAAATTACTCCTTAATACAAATATATTTATCTCATGGATTAAAGCGCATGACGACAGAACATGTAATGAAAATGCAGACGCCCTAGCTAAATTGTCGACAACTAAACAACAAAATTACTCATAACCCTTCCCGATCTCACATCTCAAGAATCAACTTCAGAACTCTTTATCACAAATTTGGCAAAATTATTGGAACAATTCAGATAAGGGAAGAAAAATATATAAAATTATTAATAAAGTAGATTATTTTAAGACGATACCATCAAAACAAGAAATCTGGTTTTTAACTGGGCATGGTCCTTTTCCATGTTATTTCAAATATCTAAACATCTCAGATCATGATCACTGCACATGCGGCCTTATGGGCACTCCAGAACACTATCTTACTGAATGCATCTATACAGCCTCATGGTATACTCGTGCATCGAATATCACTAATCTACCAACCTGGCAAAAACATTTCCTAACTAACAATACACTTAAATCCAAATTATTATCAGTAATGATTTTTCTTTCTGATAATGATAATATTCTAAAATTTTAAATATAAAAAAAATTAACATATATTTTGGAATGCTTACCTATATGTTGTAAATATTGTACATATCTTTTCTTTTCAATTTTTTACTTATTATTATAACATTTTAATTACTTTCTTTTATTATTTAATACCAAATCAAAATTCAAAATTTTAATGGAATAATTGGAATCAAATTTATTGGAATTTTAATGGAGAACTAAGAAAAGGGATTGAGGTTGGCTGGAATAGTGGCCAGACGCGGATTATACGGGTAAGGGTTTTACTAACCTAGGTACTAAATTATAAATAGTAGATACTTTATTTATTTCTATACATCAAAAAATAAGTTAATTTGTTTTGAATTGCTTTTTTGTCTCGTGTTATATTTCTTCGGATAAGACACATTACCCGAAATATATAATATTATATATTGGCATCAAAAAGGAAGTCATTGACCCAAAAAACGTAATTGAAATGCTTTTTTTTTCTTCTTCCGAAAAAGGGATTCGTTCAGCCGGAGAAGTAGAAATTAGAAAATTCGGTTGAAAGAAGAAAATTTAGCGAATGAGAGGTGGAAAATAGAAAATATTTGATCATAAAAGTATTGCTTTCTAAAAGTGGTCTTCGGTCATTAAAAGCGAGCTATGCTTCAATAGATTAACAATTTATCAACCAAGTATTTCTGATTTCTTCGTTAAATTTGGGTTCCTTATAAACAAGTCTAATTGTGCAGGATGAGTTAGAAAAAAAATTGAAGGCATATGAGCAATTCTACAAATAAACGCCAATTAGGCGGCCAAAAATTTTTTTAAATTTTTTTTTTGGGGGGGGGGACACACTATTTCTACATGAATTTTCTTCTTTTTTACACCCTAAAAAGACAAGAAAAAAATCGTGAACATGAAATTTTTTCTTTGTGACATACTTTAAATGTGACATACTCTTTCTGACATACTTATATAAATCTGAGCCATTTATTCAGATAAAACGATTTTTACATAAATATAATATTATTATAATGTCTCTCTAAAATGTATTTATAGATTTAGAGAGACTACTATATAGAGTAGAGAGACTACTATTTCATACTATAAGATTATATTTTAGTATAAAAATTGGCGTTTATTTGTAGAATTGCTCATATGAGCAATTCTACAAATAAACGCCAATTAGGTGGACAAACAAAAAAAATTTTTTTTTTTTTTTGGGGGGGGGGGCACGCTATTTCTACATGAATATTCTTCTTTTTTACACCCTAAAAAGACAAGAAAAAAATCGTGAACATGAAATTTTTTCTTTGTGACATACTTTAAATGTGACGTACTCATATAAATCTGAGCCATTTATTCAGATAAAACGATTTTTACATAAATATAATATTATTATAATGTCTCTCTAAAATGTCTTTATAGATTTAGAGAGACTACTATATAGAGAGACTACTATATAGAGTAGAGAGACTACTATTTCATACTATAAGATTATATTTTAGTATAAAAATTGGCGTTTATTTGTAGAATTGCTCATATGAGCAATTCTACAAATAAACGCCAATTAGGCGGACAAACAAAAAAAATTTTCTTTGGGGGGGGGCACGCTATTTCTACATGAATATTCTTCTTTTTTACACCCTAAAAAAGCAAGAAAAAATATTGAAAATGAAATTTTTTCTTTGTGACATACTTTAAATGACAATATACCTATTTTAAATTTCCCCCGATTTTTTCAATTTACGAACTTTGATTAAATTTTTTTATTTTTGTTTTTTTATACTAAAATATAATCTTATAGTATGAAATCTCTATAAATACATTTTAGAGAGACATTATAATAATATTATATTTATGTAAAAATCTTTTTATCTAAATGAATGGCTCAGATTTATCTGAGTATGACAGAAAGAGTATGTCACATTTAAAGTATGTCACAAAGAAAAAATTTCATGTTCACGATTTTTTCTTGTCTTTTTAGGGTGTAAAAGAGAAGAAAATTCACGTAGAAATAGTGTGCCTCCCCCCCCCCAATTTTTTTTTTTGGCCGCCTAATTGGCGTTTATTTGTAGAATTGCTCATATGTGCACCTTGGTTCAACGCTTTCTAAAATGCCACATCTAAACAACTTTCAGATAAAGTTAAAAACATAACAAGAGGATGTAAATATTACAAGAAATAACAATAATAATAATAAAATCGGAGTGACTGGCTTTAGCCTTAAGGCAGAACCGTGAATGTATCCCAAAATTTTCCGCAACGTGTCGCAACTTGCCTATTGCTAATTTGCACTGTTCATTCCATAAGGAATTGTTTTTAATTTATGCCAAAGTTTTACGAGGTTTAACTCAAACCCATGTCTCCAAGATGGACTAAACTGAAATTTCATCGGAATCAAGTCTGGTCAATAAAGTGGCCACCAGTAAGAAAATTTAGAGAAAATGTACCTTGTACCAATCTTGAGTGTCTTTAGCTCTGGGTGCTAAAGTTAAAGATATCACAAGTAACTTAAAAAAAAGTATGTTTGGATAAGGGCTTGGATAATATAAATTGTTTATAATTTTGATGATGAATAAAAACACACTTTTTAAAACTTGTCATAATTATTTTTTGCACACACATTAATGCGTAGTTTTTTTAAAAGCTTTATTTATAAAAATATATTTCATGCTAGCTGCAAACGATATAGAATTCATTTTTTCAGCAATGGCGATAACAGATTCAATTCTACAAAAAAATATTCGAAGTATTCGAAGTATTCTTTGAGAAAATATAATCCAGGATAATCTAAAATACCCTTCAAATAATTTAGTTATGTATCAGATCCAAATAGCTTTAGATGACTCTGTTTAAAATAAGTAATAACTGCAGTACAAATATTTACAGAACTGATGCATGAAAATTATCAGATATATCTCCTTTTCTCCAAATTTTAACAATCTATATCGTCAAACAGGACACGATGAAAGGGAGAAACTGGAGAAAAGTATCCAGAATTCGAAAAGGATTGTCAAGGTATTTGCAAAATAGATGAGATATTTTTATCTCTTAATACATAAAAGTTCAGATATATGCTTTCAAAAATCTCTTCTAACTTTACAGTAAAATTTTAAAAGAGAATTTCGTACCTTTGAAAGAGAATGTACAGGTATAAATATTAATCGATAACTATGTTTTGAGTTGTTTATGTTTGTTTCTTGTTTATTATTCATAAAAGCTTTTAGACAGATAACGTTTTAGTATTTTTGAAAATATCTGATAGCTTCTGTAAATTATTCGTTAGATAAAGAATGTAGTTCTTGAAAATGATTTAAAATTATACATATTTCTTTGACTACATGAAAGTTTTAGATTTTGCCAACTTTCTTTAGAACTACAGAACAGATTTTAATAAAATTTCGTAAGAACATAGGTTGATATAATACAAATAAAATAATCGACCGACCAATATTTATAATAATAATGCATGCTCTTGCGTAACATTCATTGGAGTCAAAAGGTATAAAACGGTGGTCCCAGAGTTGAACAGTAAAAAAGGATTATTAGGGATTATGTCCCCCTCTAACAGATATACGGGTTTTGCTATGTGATTTTGCATTGGAAATTAAAGAGTTCAAAAGTTCTTGAAGCAGCTGTTGATTCTAATGACACTTTGACAAGACAAGTTTGTCGGCCATTGATTGGGTTTTTTCAAATTAAGTCAGGAATGGTAAAAGTCTTAGCCCAGAACCCATACGGATAGATGGCAGCACTTCTCATTCGTGAGGCCCCGTTCTTCGATATAGGCATCGATCTGAAGGGGAAGAAAAATTTTTTCCAGATCCCTTTAAACATGGTACTGTTCAGCGACCAACCACAGGACTTCCGATTCCACAGATTTTACAATCACGTATTGCGCACTTAGCGGAGTCGAGGATCGAAGCCCGGTCCCTCCGGACGAGTCTGATTCTCTAGGAACGATATTAACTCTAGAAAATCCAAGTTAATCTTTGATTGTTAATTATTTAATGATTGATGGATAGTTAATTTATTTAAAGGTTAGTCGACTAGTTAATCCATAGAAATTAGTAAACTTGTTAATTCACTAAAAGTAACAACAAACGAACCAGTTATTGGTCTTAGCGAATTTAGTCAGGAAGGTGTGCCTTTCGTTACAGGAGTTAGAAAGTAAGGTTGAAAGCACGTCTTCACTGAGAACCTTTCGGATAGATGGCAGCACCAGTCATTCGAAAGGCCACTTCTACAATGACATAGATCTGAAGGGGAAGGAAATTTTCACCACATCTCTGTATACATGATAATGCTCAGCAACCGACCGCAGGACTTTGGATTCCATAGATTTTACGATCACGTATGTCGCATGTACTAAGGGTAGGGAGTAATTTTTATTGTAAATGCAGGTTTTCGATTAAGAATTGTGATTTAATGTAGAATTATGTATGAAATGGTAGTATAACGATTATAACGAGTAATAGTGTAACGAGCTGGTGGTTTTCTAAACTTTGTTACTCAAGATTCAAGATTTTAAATACAATTTTTCAGAGATGGATAAATTTCGTTGATACAGCGCTTAATTGTCTTTTGCAAAGGGAGGGTAATTGTGGTATTTTAGTCTTGGAAAAAAGAAATAGTGTTATTGTGCTAAATCGCATGATTTGGGCATTCAATACCGATCACCAAAAGCGGAAAAATCACCCTATTGGAGAATAACTCAACATTGCCTAAAAATCAAAACGCGTTGAAACATTTCTCAATGTTTAAAAAATATGTTTAGGTACTAAATATATTTTCTATCTCCTTTTAAAATAATGATTGATTCACTAAATCTTGACACCTTTTGATTCACTAAATAATGAAACACGTGTTAAAGCTTATTAGTGAAATCTATAATTCAGAAAAAATGTTTTATTTCACGGTTCGATCAACAAAAGTTTGTTTGACTTTTCTTGAATGAAAAAAAAACTTATTTTACTTCATTCATTCATGGAATAGGCTAATTCAAACGAAACCGGTTACTTTGTCAATATATATTCAAAATGTTCTTATTTAAAGATTTGTTTGTTTAGCAAAAAAAATCTAATTAGTGAGATCATTTACAGAAAAAAAACCCTTTTCTTTCTATTTAGTTATTCCTTTTTCATTGTTTCTAAACTATTATATGCGTAAAAATACTATGTTAACAATTACAAAAGTTCTTAAAACGTTTTTTTTTTGTTTTTTTATCTAAGTGTGAATTGTTTTTTTCCCGTATCAAAGAAAAGTTTGGTTTTATTTTATAAGGATTTAATGAATTTGTTCGCTTTTTATTTCTTAAAAAAAGTGGCTAGCTGAAATAAGATCCTAAAAAAAAGTACTTTTGTTTGATACCTTTTTCTATATGATTTAATGGTGTGTGTTTAAGTTGGAAATAAATATTTGTGTTATTACTTCTTATCTGCTTATTATATAAAAATATATAAAGATATCTTAAAATTGTATTTATAGTTATGTCTGAACATATTAAATTTTTGGTATTTTTTATCTATTTTTTTAAAGTAAAGGAATATTTCACTAAGTATATTTAAAATTTATATATTCTGCATAACTTCGGAAAAGTTTCGAGGCAGTCATTTTAATGTAATTTTTTTCAGCATGTTCTCACAAATGCACCAAACCAAAATTGCGAATTCTAACCACTCAAATAAAAGTTTGCAAAGCCTAATTCTAGCAGCCAAAAATTTATAATAGGTTTCCCAAAAATAACCAACGAATTGAATAATACTGAAAGAAAAAAGAAAGTATATAGTAATGCCCAGTTTGATGCATTTTTCACCAAGTTTTAAAATTAGTTACCAAGTTAGTATATAGATGTCGCTGTGAAAGAGCTATGCATTTAGCATGTGTGTAGAATCAGTTGCATTTCAGACTATTCCAATTTAAATTTCAATCCCATGTGTCTGATAAATTTGTCCTTTGATTATGCCTCAATATTTGAAATATTTTTAAAAATAATAGTAATATAAAACTACAAGTAATATAATTTTTAAAAATAATAGTAAAATAATAGTACTTTGGATAAATATTTTGAAAGAATTGTTAGTAACACCACCTTTTGATGAAATTTTCAACTAATTTTGAAACTTGACGATAATAAGTAACTTGTTTCCTAAGCAGAACGTCAAAACCGTACATTCTTATTTTTTCTCGTTTTTCACTAATTTGCGTTCATTTTGGAACATGATAGCTTAATTTTCGAATGTGTAACAGTTGTTCAATGCTGATGATGATGAGTAATGAGTTATAGTGTCTTTGTGGTAACCGTAACGTATTGTTTCTTCCTCTTCTTGTTACATGCGAGTTATCTTAAGAAGTCTCAAGTTAACAAAATTGCTTAGATTCTAAAAAAGAGTTACTCAATATTAATAAAAGTAATTTAGTAATTCATATGTGAAATGTATCTGGAGTTTTCTTAACTAAGATGTTCTGCACACAGAATGTTTTAATTTAGTTTAATATAAATTTTTTAAAATTTTTCTTAAAAAATAAAGTTGCTAAACTATAAATTAACTCTGGTAAATTAACAAAAAGTTTTTCTTTATTATATGAATTATAGTTACCGCTAATAAAAAATTGAGAGGCTTTTTTTAAAAAAATTAAATCTGATTGAGCTAGGAGTCTATTGTTTCAATTTGTTATTTTTTTTCCTATTTTCCGAAAACAATTTGTTTTAAAGCAGGAAAATAAAGAATGAAAACATTGTCAGTCATTTCGATGCAGATTCTAAAGAGAATAATCGAATTATTGCACGTATCGTGTATAGTAATTTTTGTTATTTTTTTAAAACTCAATTTGTTATTCTTTAGTAATTTGTAAAAAACAATGGATTTTAAAAAGCAACAAAGTTGAGAATACTAGCAATATCTCAGTAGTGGCGCAGAGGATAGAGTGTTCGCCCTCCAATGAGGTGAAACGGGTTCGAATCCCAGCCATGGCTGGTTGATACGAATTCCGCACCAGGCTCTCACCGACCACAGTGCTGACTTAAAATATCCTCTTTGGTTGACGGATCGAGGGTTAGAGTTCCATTGCCGTCAGACTAACCGTGATAGGTTCTCGTGGTTTTCCTCCCCATGTAACGTGAATTAGTTCAGTCAAAAAGTCCTCCACGAGGGCAAATTTCTCCCAATTCTTGATCCAGGATTTACTTTATTCTTCTGGATAGGGTTCATAATTACAAGGCTATGAAGTTGAACATTAGTAGACTGAAACGCAAAATTGGATCGGTTGTTCAACGACGGTTATAAAATAAAATATCAATCTTTGTGATATAGATTCCAAAGAGATTAAAGTATACGTATCTAATCAAATTACAGTATTTTGTTATTTTTTTTAACAACTCTTATTATCACTAATTTGAAACTTTTGCGTTATTTTTAATTTGAAATTTGAATGAGCCATTTATAAATTTTTTTTAAAAATTTGTTATTCTTCCGAAATTTCTAAAGATAGTGTGTTTTTTTCCTTTTAAAAAAGCAACAAAATAAAATTTAAAATAAAAGCAATATCGATCTTGGTGCTATAGATTCCGAAAGGAATAATCGTATTACGGTTTCATCTGAAGTTGGAGAAGTAAATAACTTCCGGTAAAAGACGGAAACCCACTAATGACGTACAGAGAATATCACTTTGATATATCGATTTCGATTAAGGTAGAACTCACAAAGATACATTTACGAGCAAAAATGCTTTGATGTAACCCTTATTTTAATAATATGGAAATGCAAAGGTAACGTTTGGTTGGTTTGAAATGTAACTTTTGAGGCGAATTCGTAAATGAAAACACGTGGTTCGCAAATTATCATACTATCTATTGATTTATTTAGAAAAAAATATATAATAATGAAATAAATTAAGTTCGTTATTTATGGATCAAATTAAGTAATTACGTTAAAATAAATTTTTTTTCAATGTAATTTTAAATATTGTTTTTATATTATGCTGCCTCAAAAATATTAAAAATTACATATAATATAACATAGGTAAAAAAAAATTGTGATAAAATTACTGTACTGTATGGTTATGACATTACTGGAAAGGAAAATTCTATAATTCTGGTTGATAAAACGAAAATTCATGGTATTTAAACAATTCATTTAATAATTTTTCCGCTCATGTGGCAAAGATTAACCGGAAATTCTGGAATTCAATAAATTATAGTTTTTTTTTGCACCACAATTAGTAAAAAATACGAAACTAAAAAGTTAATTTATTTGACTAGATGGTTTTTATGCCATGTTCTAAAGTAACGTGATAAAATTACCAAATTTAACCACATTTATAATAATTTTACACATCATAAAATCATATTTCATCGATAATTTTTCCAGAATATTATTTAAGTGTTTTGATAAAAATTACCAATCTTTTTTGTCTTTCCATAAAGCCAAAAATGTTGTAAAATTTACCATATTCTAGTAGTTTTGACAAAACTTTTGAAGGAAAAACTTATTTTAGGTAACAATTTCCTAACCTAAATTTTAATTTTTTTAATGAATTGTGTCTAACAGACTAGTTTTCTTCTTATGGATTACAAAAATCAAAAATTTTAGAAATTGAAAATAAAAAATATTTAAATAAATTCAGGGGAAAACTGAAAATAAACGTTTTGGCTTGGCGACTTCGATGTAAATATAATTAGTATTCTGTTAAAAATTCGTTTTTTCAAAGAAACGTTTCTGAACAAATTTTTCAGCACTCTTTAAAGTTTTATGTAAGGTTACTTTCCAATTTTTTGTTTGTTAAATAAACATATTAACATGCTTCGCAAAATAATATAAATAAAATATTTTCACTTAAAAAAGTTTTCCTTGAGTATCGTTAAGATATTTCAGAAATTAAAAATATATAATTTAAGCAACACGTTTCAAGTTTATAACAACAACAACAACAACAACAACAACAACAACAACAACAAAAGGTTTAGATGATTTACAATTCGAAACTTTTTAAAATTTAATTTTTGTTTTGAAATACAAATACGCTTGATCGACAGGTTGATTTAATACTTGAAACTTTTGAAACACAAATAAGAATTTACATAGATCTAAAATATACGAATCTTTCACTTTATGAAAAGAGAAAAATGAATGAAAAATTCAATTTCTTTTTCGTAGCAATTTCGAGGAATGATTTTGGAGATCGTGTTTCAGGTTGGAAACTCTTCATAAAATTTGATATATGTTGTTCTCTAAGAAGAGGAAAAAGAAGAATAACAATAATATTTTTATAAATTTGTTTTACTCATAAGAAATATCGAAGTATTTTGAAAATTGAAAAAGAAAAAAAGATGCAGAAATAAAATGAATATGTAAAATAAAAAAGTAGTTTCTTCATTTCAAGAATTCAACTGTTGAAATATAATCAAGATGATAGCTTTTCACAGAAGAAAAAATGTATATTTTTTTATATCACAAAAACGAGTAGAAAATATATCTATTATGCAGAAAATAAGTTAAAAGGATTTTCTTAAGACAAAACACTTGATTGTTAGAACAGAAACATTTTCGTACTAAATGGAAGTTTACTTTAAAATTTTTTTATTGGAATCGATCAGCATCTTTATCGATTACTAAAGATAATCTTTTGGGTCATTTTCCGATAGCGGCATGAATCAGTTTAAGTGGTAATTTGTCTTATTCATGCAATAAAAAAGCTTGAAACGTGTCCAAACTTCTATGCTGCGGAGCATTAACTTCAGACTCTACAATACTCCAAACACAACAGTCTAATGAAAGGATTTAGATCCGGTGAAGAAGGGGGCCAATCTTCTTGTTTGATAACTTCGGGCAATTGACACGGAGTCAAGCCTGATTATTTTGGATCAGTGCGATGGTGCATAATTTTGCTGAAATATCCAATCCTTTTTGGGATACAATCTGTCAGCATTTGGCAATAAATGTGTAAAAGATACTTCCGCTTTGTAATCTTCCTCATTCAATTTTACCCCTTTTATCAATGAATTTCAGAGGAAATCTTTCGTTCTTTGACTCTGCAGCTCAAACCTTTACAGAATTCTTGTTCTGAAAGCGTTGTACACTTTAAAGTCTTTCAGGTATCTCATTGAAGGTTGTTGAATATACTACATTATTTTTAGCATCATTTTTTTCTGTACAAAATTTTTTCTCATCAGAAAAAGATTATTCCGTCCGCCTTTTTGCCGCCGTGCTGGTTCAGCAATTTCTTACATCTTTGTAACCTTTTTAATTTTCGTGCAGTTGTCAAAGCTTGAACTTTTCTTTTACACGATAAGGGAGAAAACCAAGGTCTTCATTTAATAATACTTTCATAGTTCTTCAAATAGTTCTGTGAATATTTTGAGAATTTCAACGAAAAATGATTCAATATTATTATTATATCTTTTCATTTGATATTCTGTTAAAATATCTAGGCAGTGTGTGAAATGTTTCAATGTTTCATGCTTTGACGACAAGTTTTCGACATTCTATACAATGCCCGTATTTCCCACAGAATTTTGACACGAGACACATGTCATGTGTAGCACAATAAAGATAAAAAAGGATAAAAAGAAAAGAGAGAAAAGCGAAGAAAATTAATAAGTTTTAATTACTGAGCATAAGCTGCATGTATATAGAACTCATAATATAAAATAAGTTAAAAATAATGATAAGTAAAAAATAAATATAAAATAAGTTAAAAATAATGATAAGTAAAAAATAAATATAAAATAAGTTAAAAATAATGATAAGTAAAAAATAAATATAAAATAAGTCAAAAATATAGAGAAAACATGAAAAATAATATAATAAAGATTAATGAAAAGAGGAAGAATGATTAAAATAAAATATTTTTAAGAATATTTAAAAAAAATTATAAAAAACCGGAAAACAAAATAATGAAAAGATTTAATCTCGTCATCCGGTTCACACTATTATCCGCAAAAAGGTAATATATATATATATATATATATATATATATACATCGTTTACTCGCAGAAAAGGGAAGGGCACTTTGAGTCTTGAAAGGGCACTCACTTAACACCATTAAAATTTATCAAAATGTGTAATATTACGTAATAACTGAATTTGATCCTCCATTTTTAAATTACCCTTTTATACTATTTTATGTGCATATTTCACAAAGTAATTCTCACTCATTACCAAAATGACAGAAAAATTGAAGTTTATGAAAAATAATTAAAGGCAAATTAAAAGACAATCTTTGTGTATAAATTTTATTTAAAAAGAGTGAACCGAAAAAAGGATTAATCGATGAACAACTTTAAAGCCTTTTTTACATTTTAAACTGAAAATTATGAGAAAATAAATATTTAAAGGAGGCGCATTTCAAATAAAAAGGTATTTGTTAAAATAAACTAAATGTCAAAACGTAAAATCACTAAAAAATTCATTATTATACCTCCTCCCAAATAAAAGATGAGAATATCTCTGAGGCCCGATGTCATGGGAATTATAGTTATACATATAACTACACAACAAAAGAAAAATCGTACAAAAATGAAGGAATGAAATAAAATTTAAAGTTAAATATTTATCAATGACAAAACACATCAGAAATAGACTTCTAATTAAAACAGGCGGCTTAGAAAATAATCTTTTCCTAAAAAAATAATATAAAAAGGCAGCGTTTTTAAGAGATGGTGGCTTATTTTTATTTAAATTAGCAAGGAAAGCGCATTTATAGGGATCATAGGCGAGCGAGCCGCCCTTCTAAAAACGTTTGAGTAGAACACACGGTTAAGCATAAACATAATTAAATTTCATATTAAGTCTTAAATGGCATTCATCTTTCTTTATAATGAAAGCGATTTCTTTTTTTAATTTTTATTTTCATCTTTATTTTCATATCGGTATATTATTTTGCCTTTTTAAAGCAATATTAAAGGTGTATGAGATGAATTTATTCAGCTTCAACTCCTTTCCAATTTTTAACAAAATACCTAGATGTTAGAAATAATAAAACCTTGTAATCTACGTATCTTGTAAATTTACTCTATCTCCTTCTCCTAATGATTTTCGTCGACTGTGTAATATAATCTGATAAATGTGTGGCCCGTGGGACTACCTGAATTTATTGATATGACCCTCGGGTGCAAAAGGTTGAAGACCTCTAACCTTTTTTCTTGCCGATGTAAGCACTGTAAAGAAGAGGCAAACTTTTGATCCAAATATTTCAGTACGAAGAGTTTTTAGGAAGCATTTTGAAAATATCAAAACGAATGCTTTTGGAAAGCAATTTGAAATACATTATGGTTAGCTGTGAGTATTTTTGCCATTTATTGGTGCAAAAGGTTGAAGACCTCTAACCTAAAGGATACAAATTTAAGGAATTTTTTCCTTGCCTATGTCAACACTATAAAGAAGAAGCAAATTTTTGATCCAAATATTTCAGAACGAAGAGTTTTTAGGAAGCATTTTGAAAATATCAAAACGAATGCTTTTGGAAAGCATTTTGAAATACATTATGGTTAGCTGTGAGTGCTTTTGCCATTTATTGGTGCAAAAAGTTGAAAACCTCTAACCTAAAGGATACACTTTTAAGGAATGTTTTCCTTGCCTATGTCAACACTATAAAGAAGAAGCAAATTTTTGATCCAAATATTTCAGAACGAAGAGTTTTTAGGAAGCATTTTGAAAATATCAAAACGAATGCTTTTGGAAAGCATTTTGAAACACGTTATGCTTAGCTGTAATTATTTTTGACATTCATTTGAATAGCGGGTAATTACTACTAATAAAAACTGTTTAATTAATAACTTCCTGATGTTACTATACCGTGAAAATTTGATGACACAAAAATCACTATCACTAAGCATTTCGTAGTATCTAATTTAATTGATTAGTTTAGTGTAAGTGGCTTTCTGAAAATAACATTTGGCTTTAACAGTATGTAATTGTAAGCTGTATTTATACAGAATAGTTTTGATATCTGCCAGTCCATTAAATTAGTTTTTTTTAAAACCAGAAATGTGTTTTGTAAATCGCTTCTTACCATTGGAATTTTTTCTAAAATTTACGTTCTAAATAGACTAGAATATCCCCCAGAATTTTCTTTCACTGAATTTTCAATTAATTATGAGTAAATTTCGAATCGATACTATGTCTTTGATGTAGCTGTTGAGTTCTTTAAATGAAGCTGTTGAGTTTTTCAAAAAATATGCAGTTAAAAAAAGCAGCTTTAAAGTTCCATACAACATGTTTGATTTGATGCTTCACAACAATTCAATGGCCTATTCAAAGGATTTATTCAGATATCCAACCTCTTCATGATGAAAATACCATTCTTTAAAAGTTTAATTTGTCTTTCGTTCATTAAGATAAATGGTACAAATGACAACTTTTATCTCATAAACTACAAAAATAACACCGCATCAGTATTACCTTATAAGAATTAGTACTTAATATTACGAACGAAATAATAAAAGTGCTCTTAGAATCCAGAGGTTAAGAATTAAATCCTTCAAGATGGTCGTTTAAGAATTCGCCAAGAATGTTATTGGTAGGAATATCAGTAAAATCCATGAAAATTTCAAGTGAAAGGAAATACCTTCGGCAGCACAATTCTTCCCAATATATCTTCTAGAAGTAGTGTATACATACATTCCAGAATGACGGCTTCTCAGGAAAAAAGATAAACTATTAGTGTTGCGGGAATATCCTCTATACCCCAAGTATGCAGAGCCATTATGGTTGTGGGAGATTGCTTGAACGGCTATCCTGTTTACTCGCTATTATCCATTTTGTCCTCCTTATGTTCATATTTTGAAACTACTGGGAGTATCTTTTGTTAAGGTTTTGTTTTTCTATCCTTTCAGATGCCTTATGGTTTATTTTGGGAAATGTTCTAGCCTCGTTAGTTCCAGCAAATTTATATCCTCTATAGAAACATTTTGCTCATTATGTAAGCTTTTAAATAAACCTCTGTTATGACATATTGTTTATTTTGAACAGATTGATTAGAAAGTACTGTGAAGTATAAAGTTAAATGTTCGAAACAACTGAATATGTAAGGAATAAAATTAGTTGATATTAATATTCGCAATGTTTGTTATATCCTCTATTATAATTTGCAAATTTTTTATATTTAAACTAAGAAATATCGCACGCTGTTCGCTCCGCTTATCTACCCCAGTGATTGCTGCTCATTCATTACTGTTTTCAAAATTATTTTGTTTATAAAATGTATTAAGGGGACCGGAAAGTAATGTCGTTTTGGTGCATTTGATATTTGTTATCAAGATTTTATTTTTACTCGATAATGTATTCACCCTCGTTAGCAACAACATTTTAATGCCGGATTGAAATGTATGAAAATGGATTGAAAAAAAAAATGAATTGGTTTTTAAGATTAACGAACATTTAATGCACCGAAACTACGTTACTTTCCTGCCCCCTAATATAATTGTTAACATAGTACTTGTTAAATATAATTGTTAACATATTAATCGTAACGAAATGAAGGGGTGCCCAGATTTTAAAAATAATCAACGGTACTCGAAAAAACTTGAACTAAGGCAATTTGATAACATGTAAATGACAAAATGCTGATTGTATGGAAATAATACAGGATGTTTAATTTGATGTGTGGTCCCCTCGAACTGATAAGACTGCCACACACCTATTTTAAATGGAGGTTATCAATAAGACTTTGGGGAACACTGCCCCACTCTTGACGAAGTGTGATCTCCAAGGCTTGGACAGTAACAAGAGGCATTGGTATTACAGCAACGCGTTATCCGATTGATTCCCAAGTATTCCCGATCGGATTAAGATCTCGAGAGCATGATGGCTACTCTATACGCTGAACTGTTTAATCCTCAAGAAAATTCTCAAGACGAGAAGCATAAAGTCTGGCATTACCCTGCATTAAAAGAAAGGAATCACCGATGGCTGCAACGTAAAATACAAAATGCGGTTTCAAGATCTTGTCTGCAAACCTTTGATTCGTCACATTTCCAGTCCGAATGTTATACTGGTCAGTAACGTCCATCTATGCTGATTCCAGGCCATACCATCAAACCACTTAGTCTGTAATGGGATCGTTCCTGAACGAATATAGGGTGCCCCTTTCTCGCCATAGCAATACACGTCTGGTGTTACACTCTAAACTGAATCTAGATTCGTCGTTAAACAGCTCTTGTCTCCAATCATTTCGTATCCAACCTCAAAGTTTATCACACTTTTCTTCGAGCAGTAATGGCTGTCAACGGAATACACATCATTGGCCTTCGTGCATAGAGACCATTCTCGTGAAGCTTATTTCGGATTGCTTGGCTCTGAGACCCTAAGACCAGTGACCAAAAGAAACGGCCTTTGAATTAGCGTTGCATTGACTCTTCAGTCTCTACGGTATGTTAACTGGATGTATGGGTCATTATTTGATGTGGTAGCACGACGTCATGGACGACGTCCAACATGGCCTGTTTTTCGGAATACATTCAGGAGTCTTGGAAGGATACTTCTTGCCACTCTAATAGCTCCCGTTGCAATTCTTTGTGTTTGCCCGGATTTTAACCTCTCGATAACACGTCAAGCCATTGATTCTGGTAGATCACGTTGTTGCGACATTTTCCAATAACCTTTCCTCAGAAAAAATGTAAAAAGTTGAATTTCACCACTGACTTTTTGACGTCAGGAACGTTAATTTGCATATGAAATTTTCTTTTTCTGCTTTCTGCTATACTTAAGATTATGGATGTATTGTTTCGCCCCAGTTATCAGAAGAAATATTTGCGTATTTTCCTTTAATCAGTGCGCTTCCCTAATTTTTTTGACCAGGGTAAAATATATGACACAATAAAAAGCAATAAATGAGATGGTATTTTACTTGTTAACACTATACTTCAGCAACCTTATATCATATAAGAGTTCAAATAGGAAACAGTTTTTATCTCTCTTCTGTATTTTATATGTCTAGAAATTTCGATACAAATAAGATTTTGATCGAGCAACATTTAATACTTGTCGGGCTTGATACTTGATATTGATACTTGGCTGGCGGACTTGGCTTACTTCAAATAGAATGGGAAGAACATTTGCTAACAAATGCCACATTTCAACAATCAATCAGGATCGATATACCCACATTACTTCATTTGCAGGTATCCCGTATTATCTGTATTATAATTATTGTAATTTAAATTAACTTTATAAACTTATTTAAAAAAAGCTAATAGAGACATGAAAAAAGACCTGTGAAAAGGTGTACGGCCTGATTCTTTGGTCCAGTGTTTCAGTTTACTTAATTTCTACTACTGGAATAAGGATGCAGGTAAGGCAAACACCCTGTATAAGGTGTTGGGTAGTAACCGCCTTTAATATATAATTTTGAAATTTTCTAAGGAAAAAGAAGGGCTTTAACACTTAATAGAAAAAAAAAGGAAAAGCGTTTTTAAAATGTTTTTAAACAAATATAGTAAAGGTGGTATTAAGAATATCAAGACCAGTTTTATTTTATTTTGTATTCCGTCGTTAAACAGCCGACCACATTTTTGGTTTGACTACTAATGTTCTACTCCGTAGCCTTGCAATTTTGAACCCAATCCAGTAGACAAGAAAACTCCTGGATAAAGTGTTTAAAGAAATTTGCCTTAGTGGAGGACATTTTGATGGAACTAACCCGCACTTGCGTTACATATAGAGTAAAACCACGAAAATCTCACATGGTAAGCGTGCCGGCAAGGGTACTCTAACCCATGATCCGTCTGCCACTGAGGATTGTTTACGTCAGCACTGTGGGTCGGTGCAAGTGTATCTTCCGATGTTTATATTACAACTTTAAATCGCTCATGAACGCTCGATTTGGTGTGAACCCGAAATAAAGTGTTCCTTCAACACAATTGTTTGGGTTGTTCAACATCACATTCGGAGAAATATTGCAGCACACTTTTTTCAGTATATATGTTACGGTTAAAGTTATAAATCCGGTTATTATTAATACTAACCGGTCAATATTAATAATAACCGCTTCTTTTGGTCAAAGTGCTTCTTTTGATTTCCCTATCGTGATCTGTGGCAGAATAATCGCCAAGTCTTGGTAACTTCTGGGCAGCGGCCCACGAAAAACTTGAAGAAAAAAAAAAAAAAAAAAAAAAAAAAAAAAAAAAAAAAAAAACATCACAGAAAGGGACCAACTTGACGGGTATAATTCGTAGTCACCCCGGTACAAACATATGCATGTTTTTTTCCAGTTTAAAATCAATTTGACGCCTTGGCGATTGTAGCTAGCTTGGCAGGCAATGATACGGATGTATCCCCAGTAAAAACGCAAAAGAATGACACGGACTAAACTTCATTGACTGATTAATGTGATTTCGCTTAAATTATTCTCTATAACAGGCTTATTTGGTTATTATTAATATTGATTGGTTAGTATTAATAATAACCGACTATTCACATTGATCTTATTGTAAATAATATTCTAAGTATTCTATAAAATCATATAACTTTTTTAAATAATATCTTTATCTGTTCAACTTAATTTTTTACTCAATTTTCTAAATTTTCTTCTTTAGTATTATCTATTAAAAGCTGTTACAGTGGAACACTGTTTATAAAGTAAGTATAAATTCTTACCCTTTCTATCCGTTTAAATATGTGTATTAGATATTTTAAATAATATTCTAAATGTTATATAAAATTATTCTAATTATCATAATTTATCTATTCTACGCAATATTGCATATTTATATATTAAAGACAGTTATAACGGAACAATCTTTATAAAGTAATTAGGTTTTAAAATAAATTATCGCTCTTTCTTCTTGTCAAAATATATATCTTAGCTATAACGAATTCTATATATGTTGTTCTTAAAATTTAATTTTTTATCTTTTTTTCTCAGTTTTACTTAGATATTAGACATTCTAATGCTCTAAATATTTTAAATATTGTAAAGAAAATTTCTAAATATTATTTTCTAAATATTTTTGTAATATTCTAAATTTATATATTAAAGGTGGTTAATTATGGTACATTCTGCACATAAAAGTACGCAGTTTTTAAAATCAATTCTTTCGTTTTCAATTAACTAATATTTTGGCAATGATATATATTTTTATATTAACAAACAGGAAATATTTCTACATCTTTCGCATATTTTTTATTGAAAAGTATTTTCACAATTTGAAAATTGAAACAAGCGATTCATCTAGCTTTTAGGTGAGGTTCTTTTATCCGGAATTGAGAAGAGAAAATAATAAATATTTTTTTTTTTAAAGAAAAGAAAGAAATTCATCTGGAATGAAAGATTCGATTGTAACCCAATGTTATCTCTTACAGACAGCATTCAATATTTTCTTTTTCTGTTATTATTCAGAAAATGTTTATTATTTTCTTTTTTTAGCTGTTGTTTATTTTCTATTTATCAACCTTTGTTATTTTTTTTTCACAGTTGCAAAAGAAAATATCACCAACTCTAATTTTCCGTGGGATGATGTTTTATCCAGGAGTCGCAGTTTTTCAATACAATTTAGCATAATAAAAATTTTATGTTTTCTATTGTCTTCTGTTTTTGTTCCTACAACGTTTATTTATTTACTTTTTTTCTGTTTTGATACACAGTTTTTTTTGTTCTTGTTCTTTTCTTTTACAGTGATTTCGAAATATATGACTAAAACTTAGGCGTTTATCCATTAACGCCTAAAGCGCAATGCTTCACTATAATTTTGCACATTAAAAACACAATAAACAATATTTATTTTTCTTTTACCTTTTTTTGCTGTTTATTATTTTCTTTTTTCCGTACTTATTTCTTTTATTTTGAGTGACAAAGGTAAATATAATTTAATCTGAATTTCCGTGGAAAATACTTTATCCAATAATTCCTATACCGTAATTTTTTAATAAAATTTTGTATATTAAATCTTTTTTATTTGATATTATTTTCTAATACTGTATTTCTTGTCTTTTCTGTGTTCGATTATTCTGTTATGTCCCTACAACGTTTATTATTCCCCTTTTTTTCTGTTTTCATTATCTATTTTGCAACTTCTCTTTCTTTCTCTTTTTTTTAACAGTAACTAAAAAAAAAAAAGCTTTTTTGGGGGTTTAGGCTTTATCTATTAATACCCAAATCGCAATATATAATTACTATAATACTGATTATGTAAATAATTTCATACTGAATTAAAGAAATATTTTTTTCATCATATCAAAAGCATCATATAATCTTGATAAAAGCTTTTTTTTAAAGTATATATGGATTAAAAATTTTTTTACATTTCTTGTGAGTAAAAATATAGTTTTTACTATTTTATTCCAATCAACAATCAGTGCCAAACACACTCGAAATGAAAAAAAGAAAGATGTCAAATATTTTTGATGAACATTTATTTTCCAAGTTCACGCTAACAAGCATGTTAGATTAGAATAACAGATTATTGTGTTTAAAAATTATTATTCATGTATTGTTATTTAGTTATTATTAAATTTAAAATAATCATAAAATTAAAATCAAATGAGAAAGTAATGTAATATTAAATTATATTTTACTGGATTTTTTTTCCTTTAAATTTCATAAATAAAATTTTTTATAAATTAAATAATAAATCAGACTTTAATAAATTAAAGTCTGATTAGTAATATATTTTTCGCATGGGGAATGACAATCATAAATTACGCCTGGCGAATACCACATAAATGGATTCAATGTTACATTTCTTAATCGTTTGTATCACAGGTAAAAAGAAGCTTTTTATTACTTTATCACAATGAACAAAATAAAGTAAACAGAACTTGAAATGAAAAATAAAAATCATATTCTTTTGAAAAACATATTAAAAAAAAAGACTATATATATATCCGTCATTATGTTGTTCTTGCTAACAAGCATGCTAAATTAAATTCGTAATTTAATTTTTTTAATTTATTTATTTAAATTATTATTACGGTTCTTTAAGTATTAATAAATTTCACTAAAATATTAAAATTACAATCGAATACGAAAGTAATATATTAATTTATATTCTTTCTACAATCCATAAATTAAAATACACTCTATAACAAAAAAATCGACGCACCAAGAAGGAGTTGTCCGATTAAAACGAAAATTGGTGAATAGGAAGACAATGCACAGAATAGTAAATGATTAAAATTTCAGAACAATTGAATAATTTATTGCAGAGTTACAGTAACAAGTTCAATAAGGTGTTGACCCGCCTCTAGCCTGGATACAAGCTGCCACACGGCGTGGCATAGACCGATAAAGCTCCCGGATGGTCTCTTGCGGTATTTCCTGCCAAATTCGTTCCAATTGTCGAACGAGGTCATCAACATTCCGTGCCAGATGCAATCGCCTTCCCATCATATCCCAGACATGCTCGATAGGAGAGAGATTTGGCAGGCCAAGGAAGAGTTTGACAAGCTTGTAGACAGTTCATAGCAACACGTGCCGTATGTGGTCTGGCATTGTCCTGCTGAAGAACCAGCCCAGGGCCCTGCAAAAGGAACGGTAGCAAAACAGGTCTTAGGATGTCGTCGACGTACCGCTGTGCAGTAAGTGCACCTCTAATGACTACCAAAGGGGTCCGGCTGTCAAAGGAAATGGCACCCCAGACCATAATGCCTTGCTGAGGGCCGGTGTGGCGTGCAATAGTGAAGGCAGGATCCCCCCCTCTGCCCTGTACGTCTCCAAACACGTCTTCGATGATCGTCAGGACACAGTTGGAAGCGGGATTCGTCGCTAAAGACTATACGCCCCCAGTCGGCATCATTCCAGCCTGATCGAGCCATGCACCACTGTAATCTGGCTCGGCAGTGTGCGGCGATTTTTTTGTTATAGAGTGTATAAAGATTCGTAATAGATATTTCGTATGAAAAAAAAGCAATTGTGAATTACTCGTGGTGAATATCACATAAATTTATTCCAAAATTCATTTCTTAATCTTTAAAGGTAAAATAATCGGGTAAAAATAAACTTTTTACTATTTTATCACACTTAATCAGTGCCAAACAGAACTCGAAATGAAGTAAATGTCATGACAAACGTATAAAAAAAAAAAAAAAAAGAAAAAGAATCTATCTATATTCCCATTCAGACGGTTCTTGCTAACAAGCATGTTAAATTAGATTAGCAAATCAATTAATTACTAGTAAATTTAGATTATATTTTAAATTATTTATCTATTGTTATTTAGATATTATTAAATTGAAAGTAATATTAAAATTACAATCAAATAAGAAAGTAATATTATATTTATATTTTATTGAAGGAATTAAATTTTTTCTATCGAGCATTCATAAATTAAAATAGAAATCTGATTCGCAGTATATATTTCGTATGAAGAAAAGCAATCATAAATTACACTTGTCAAATACCAAATATATTTATTAAAAGAAATATTTCTTAATCTTTAAAGGAAAATAATCAAATAAAAATAAACTTTTTACTTTTTTATCACACTGAACAAACAATGCCAAATAGAACTAGAAAAGAACAAAAAATCATGACTAACATATTAAAAAAAAGAAGAATCGATCTATATTCCCATTATTTCGGTGGTTCTTACTAACAAGCATGTTAAATTAGAATAGAAATTAATTGAATGGTTGTAAATTTAAATTATTTATTTAAATTGTTATTTATCTATTGTAATTTAGGTATTATTAAGTTAAACGCAATATTCAATTTGCAATCAAATAAGAAAGTAATATTATATCTATATTTTACTGAAGGAATTAAGTTTTTTTCTATCCAGTATTCATAAATTAAAATAGAAATCAGATTCGTAGTATATATTTCGTATGGAAAAAAGCAATCGTCAATTACTCGGGGCGAATACCACATAAATTGATTAAAAGATACATTTCTTAATCTTTAAAGGAAAATAATCCAGTATAAATAAACTTTTTACTTTTTATCACACTGAATAATCAGGGCCAAACAGAACTCGAAATGAACGAAAAGTCATGACTAACATATTAAAAAAAAAAAAAAAAAATATTAATAAGAAAAAAGAATATATCTATATTCCCATTATTTCGTCGGTTCTTGCTAACAATGTTAAATTTGAGTTGTAGATATTGATTGGTAGTAAATTTAAATTATTTATTTAAATTATTATTTATCTTTTGCCATTTAGGTATTATTAAGTTTAAAATAATATTAAATTTGCAATCAAATAAGAAAGTTCATAATATTATATTTATATTTTACTAAAGGAATTAAATATATATAATTTTTTATCCCACCATTTATAAATCAAAATATACGTCTGATTCGTAGTATATATTTCGCAGTCAGAATGGCAATCGTAAATTGCGCGTGGCGAATATCGCATAAGTGAATTCAGAGATTCTTTTTTTCTAATCTTCCTAGTATAGTGAGGAAAAAAAGAAACTAACTTTTTACTAGTTCATCCCAACGAACAATCAGTGCCGAACAGAACTCGAACTCCCAAAACGTGTCACATTCTCTTTTCGAACATATTAAAAAAAAGAAAAAAAAAAAAAAAAGAAAAAAAAAGAGGGAATCTATATTCCCGCCATTTTGACGGTTCTCGTTAACAAGTGTGTGTGAATGGATATGGAGTTGAGTCTTTTTTTTTATTGAACTTTTTTATTTATTTATTTCTTCTTCTTATTCATCGAGACGATGATGAGACAAAGAATTTACTTGAAGAAGCTGTTCTATCTCCACACTTATTCAGCAAAAGACGATGCTGCAACCCTTTTCTCAGATGATTTTCCAGAATGGATGATTTATCGCTCTATCTGTTGCTATAGCAACGAAGCATCCCTACATTTTCCACGTTGTCTTTGGTTCAGTTGACACTGTGATCTGGTTGAGAATGGACCGGGTGTAAACAAGTTATGGGAAAGTAACTTCATCCTTCTTCAACCAGAAAAGCATGTCTTTTATCTCTGCGTAATTTATCTTGACTTTCAAAGAATTTAATTTATTTTCTACGGGGACTATATAATCTTTGTTTAAAGAAAATACTTTAAATGCTTTAACGTTCTTTACACTTTTTGTCATAAAAGTTCTACAAGTTGACTCAAAATATTTACCCTGAATTTTGTGAAACAATTTATTCAAAAATGCATGCTGATGTTATGAAAAAAATTCAGGAATGTGTTTTCATATTACATTTTCCTTTGGTGATAATTATTTTGCGATAAAAAATTATTTTAAAATTCATAATTTATTTAAAAATCTGACGAATTAACGAACTGGAGTTATGAACTGATATTTTACCTACACAATCCCTTATAAAGAAAAATATAATCATGTATGGACTGATATTGGAAAATTTGAGTCAATATATTATTTCTGTTTATGGAGAAGCAAAATGGATTGAAATAAGAAGATTAGCAAAAGTTGATCATGCTACTTTTAGTACGCACCATGTCTATCCTGATAGTTTAATTCCAAGGTTAACATCAAAGGCTTGTAAAGTAAGTCATTTAAATTATTTATGCTTAAAGCTCACTTTGTCTTTTCTAAGTTTTACTGTTTATAAAAATTGAATTTTGTATGATTTAAAATTAAATTCTATCTTTTACGTTTTTCTAAAATAAACATTTTAAAACTATCTTTCAGAGTTAGAACCAATTGCAAATAATAATATTGAAATAATTTTTATATTTTTTACTCAAAATAATTTTTTTTTTAAATTCAGTGAAAAATAAAATTTTTTGAAGCAAACGATTTGAAATCGTTTGCATAAAACGGATTTTGAAACATTTTCACAAAAGGATTTGGAAAGGTATCACAAACTAGATTTGGAAACGTTTGTACTAACCCGATTTATAATTCTTCCCACAAACTCTATTTAAAATCGTTTGCACACATCCTACACTAAAACGATTTAATACTAATTTTTATGAAATTCTGGGTTAAAATGTCGATTTCGAGTTAGTCTATATATTTTATTGTTCAGTTCTGTTGATTTTCTTAAGCGATTTTCTTATACGAAATTTCTTTTCCAAAGTTCCTACTAGTGTTTTTATGTTACTGCTAGATGCTAATCACGTATGTTTATTTTATTGCACTTTAAACAGTTCAATTTTTATGTTCGATACAAATACCGTAGAAATATTTCACGTGAACTTGAAAGCTTTAGATACATTAATTTCTAATGAGAAAACGATATCACAGAAAGGTTTGCGGGGAAAAATTGGTGAGCGACTTAAGTCTCGGAACGATTCCCTTGTCAGAAAAGAAGATTTTGGTGTGAGATGTGAATTTAATAGTCTTAAAACTCTTCTCTAATTTATCATCTTTATCTTTTTGATTTTTCATTGGGTTTTTAATTTTTTTTTTAAAACAGTTTTGCTAATTTTGATTCGTATGATTGATAACAGAAAAATCTATTTCGTGAACTATGCGGTACTTTTAAAGTGAATTATTTTTTTAAAAACTTTTATTACTGATATTTTTTGAACAAAAATAAAACTTTGATGGTATTTCGAAAATTTGGCGCGCGGTGAAACAGTATGGAAATAAAAAAAAAAATTGAATAAATGAATATAAATATCATGCTAGCGATCGTTTTGAACTTGAAACCTCATGTTTGAAACTTCTTTGTGTGCCATAAGGAATTAATTTTTGCGGCAAGTGGTTTTTCTTTGTGAATACAAAACGTAAACAGGTTTTAGTAGTAGTATTGCTTGTAAGCCTTTTAAATGGCCTGGTCTAAAAATATTACGTTTTGAATCGAACTACCCAAAAATAGAACAAACTTTTGTTTTTTTATCAATAAGGAGTTTGGTATCTTTCCCTTCTCTAGCTTTACTTTACTTAGGATGTTCTGCAATCACTGCCTTAATTGTATAGGTTTAGAATCCCTATAGAAAAAAAGTAAAAAAATATGAGTATTAAATGTCTCAAACTATTATTTAAATCAGGAAAAAAGAAAAACGGTATTGAATCATTATCGTGGACTGCGAAATTAATAAACAATAAAACTTGTTTGATTGTCGAGAAAACAGTGTAGAGATGAAAGGTGACGACTAGGAACATCAAAAATTTCATTCGGCAATCAAACCGTTCTTGATATTTTTGATCTCGTCTTGTTTAATAGTAATTCCTTAGATTTCGACAATATTTTTAATTTTTCCTATAAATTTTTATTCCGTTATTTGTCTACTTTTTGATTTTATTTTTGACAGAGATTTTAAAAATATATGTTAAGGGGTGCTTTGATTACAAAACGCATGTATCGTTTATAGAAGTGAGAAAAAAGTGGCATATACTGCGTTTTGGAAAGAATAAAAGTATAGTTCAAAATATTATAGTTTGAATTATAAAAAATTAAATTGCTTAGAAAAGAGTACTAAACCAAATTATTCTCCAACTCAAAATATACCTTAATTCTTTTGAAAATACAATATTTTGAAATTCAAAAATAAGGCGTATATGAATTGAATTACTAAAAATGGGACTTGTTCCATAAAACGATTCATATTTTGGTATTTTCATTCACTTAATTACTTTTAAACATTACCTTGTACTATTTACGAGGTACAGTCAGTGAAAAACCATTTTATTGAACCTTAATATCAGCACGATAATAGGACGAAAACTTGCTGCAAAATATAATAAGGTGTTAAAGTGACTGTTTTCTATTTACACTCTGAAGTTAAGGTGTAAAGTTATATAACATGGATTTGATTTAAGAACTGGAAAAAATATCTAAGAGATAGGTACTTTATTTACGTGGCAATAGAGCAGCACAATGGGCTATTGGCGACGGTCTGGGAATCATCTTTGTGGATGATCCGAAGACATACCATCACAATTTTGATCCTCTGCAGAGGATATGGCTCCCCTATTTTTGGAGCCGGATGACCTATGCGAGAAGTCGAGCAATTTACCGTCGAACAGTTTAACGAGAATCAACACCGAGCACATTCTGTTCCTACGCAGGCTAATCAAAGTGGTTACCCATCCACTTACTGACAGCAACCAGTGATGCTTGACATCGCTGTTCCACTGGAACCGTATCTTTACGACAGTACCGTATCTCCACTGTGGGACAAAAATATCTAAGCGAATCAATTTATACAGGTTCCCTGTTGGACTCGGTGGAAGCATGTTGAATTTGAAGAAGAGCCTCTGAGCTCATATAAATCTTGATAGGCTAAATTAAGCCTTACCTATTGAAACGCAGTGCTATAAGCGAAAGCAGAGAGCACGCGGCACTTTACTATACTCATATTCATACTCATATCTAAGAATTTTATGCTAAGCAGGTAGTTTCATTATTACTTTAGTATTAAGTAAATGTTCACTGAACACTATTTTCTGAAATTTTCATTGCTGATTCAAATCCGTTTCATGATTTCAGTCCATTTTCCTGGGGTAACTTAAGAAATCTGCCTGGAAATCTTTTGCATTTCAGAAGATTATTTTATTAACACTGTTCCGAATTTTATTCTTAACTTTTATATCATCAGTTATTGAGCCTCGGTGGCTAAGAGAATAGATCGTTCGTCTTCAAGTGAAGTGACCCAGGTTTAAATCCCGGCGGTGGTTGGTTGATACGAATTCTGCTCCTGGTTTGAACCGACCACAGAGTTGACGTAAAATATCATCAGTGGTAGATAGATTATACGTTAGAATCAACTTGCCGTTGGGCTAACTGGGGGAGTTTTTCATACTTTTCTTCGCCATGTAACGAATTTCATAGGTTAGATTAAAAAATCCTCTATTGAGGCTAGGTTGCCCCAATGCTTGATCCAGAACTTAGTTTACCTTCTGGGTTGGCTTCAAAATTACAAGGCAATCGAGTTGACCACTGATAGTAGTAAATTCAGAATTGAGTAGGCTGTTCACCGCCGGTTATAAAATAAAAGTAAAATATGATCGGTTTTTTATTTAGTGAAAATTACTTATTTTAATGCTGTGAATGCGTTGTAATGGTAAATTTACGAACCATTACTTTAATAAATTAATCACCATGCTTATTTTAAGTTGAGCTCTTTGTAAACGTTTTTAAATACAATTTCAAACACTCTTTCATGGTCTCTTTTCAAGGATTGTATTTCTGTCATGTATTCTTGTTGTTTTTAAATTCATTGTTATTTATCGTAAGGGGTAATATAGGCTACCAAACTTTTTTCCACAAAACTCTGATAATGAATATTAAATGCACTGTTGCTACTGTATAGCCTATAAAAGAGGTGGCTATAATGTGTTTCGATTAGGTTGCCAGTTAAACTATGATACAGTATATATATATATATATATATTTTGTTTTTGTTCTTTAGAATTATTCTAGAAAAAAATCTGTAGTTTAATTTCACGCTGAAGTAAAATATAAAGCGGGCATCCTTTGTGGTACGCAAAAAATGAGTGAGTAAGTAATTTTAATTTTTTTATGGAAATCATTTACAACGTGTACCTTCACTGAGGTAGAGTGGGTACTAGTGAGGTAGAGTGAGGTAGAGTGGGTGGATAGGGTACTTTTTTGAGTTTGCGACTACCAATGCTCAACCGTAGCAATGTAATTTTGAACCCAAAAGAATTCCTGGATCAAGTATTGAGAGAAATTTGCTTTCCTGGAGGACTTTTTGAGGGAATTTACCCGCATTTGCATTACATGCAAAGAAAAACCACGAAAACCGAATACGGTTAACCTGGCAACAAGGGAACTCATTATCCGTCTACAACTGATGATATTTTAAGACAGTAGTACGGTTGGTGAGAGTCGGGTGCGGAATTCGTAACGATCATCCATCGCTAGATTCGAACCTCGGAAATCTAATTTGGAAGCGAGTGCTGTATTCCCTGAGCCACCTCGGCTAAAGAATGTTATTGAATAAAAGTAACTTAATATAAACTTGTCACATGCTACCGAAATATCTGTCCCGTGACATTAGTCGGCCCTCTCTGGTCTATAGTCATCAATTGAAGACGCTTTACATATATACTGAAACTTATTAACTGTACTTAAATCATTATACTAAAAATCATGAACTTTATAGCGCAAATTAAATACGCGAAATACTAAAAATGTCAATTACAAAACTTTCTACATTTTCATTTTTACTAATTCATGTTTTGAGTTGTATCAGTTTATTTCAGTTTCTTATTACTCCATTATAGACTAACCAAACATGAATTTTTGCTGCTGACTTTAGCTGCATAATGAGAGGTAACTGAGTTGTGGTAGCTCCGGGGATAGAGCGTTCGCCTTTTAATGAGGTGTACCGGGTCTGAATTAGAACGATGGCTAGTAGATACGAATTCTTCACAGGGCTCGCACAGACCACTGTGCTGACGTAAAAGATCTTCAGTGGTAGACGGGTTGGAATCTCCTTGCCGTCAGACTATCTGGGGAGATTATCGTGGTTTTCCTCTCCATGTAACGCAAATGCGAAGTTCGTTCCACCAAAAAGTCCTCCACGGAGGCATATATATTCCAATACTTGATCCAGGAGTTCCCTTGTCTTCTGGATTGGGCTCAAAATTACAAGGCTACGGAGCTAAACATTAGTAGTCGTAAACCCAATATTGGGTCGGCAGTTCAACGACGGTTATAAAATAAAATGAGAGGTAGCTCAATCTAATAGATTTTATTTATTTATCATTTTTTGTCTTTAATAGTTTAAGAAAACATGAATATAAACATAGAATGTAACTGTAGACTCAAGTTTTACAATAATTAATTAATCTCTAAAATAAATGCTTTTAAATTGGTAGTAGCAAAATTACATTGTCCAAGTAACATTAAAAAGTAGCTTAAATAACCTCAATTAACCGTATCTTAAAAAAACTGAAATAAATAAAAGTAATCGAGGAGGTTTTTCTAGTTTTGGCTGTGCTTTAAAATGTTAAAACGTTTCCATATTTTTATAGCTCCAATTGTTAAAAGTTTTACTTTTTTAAAATAATAATTGTACGATATAAATCCCAAAAGACTTCACATAAAGCAATTATCGTTTATAAGTATTTATTATTTTTCAGCATTTTAGCTTTTTTTTAATCTTTAAACATTTTTATTCTATACTCTGTTTTCCTACAGAAAAAAGATCTCCTTACGCGAAACTTTTCTTGTTTGTTTCGCCAAAAATTTAATTAACTCATTTAAGTGCACTCTTAGAAAAATGCATTTAACGTTTTTTTAAATTTTATAACCGGCGTTGAACATCTGACCCAATTCTTAGTTTACGACTATCAATAATCTACTCCGTGTCCTTGTGATTCTAAATCCTCCCCAGAAGACAAGGAAACTCCTTGATAAACCATTAGACACTCTAGCCCTTGTGGTGGTCTTTTTGACGAAACTAACCCGCATTTGCATCACACGGAGAGGAAAACTACGAAAACCTCCCACGGTTATCCCGACGGCAAGGGGATTCAACCTATGATCCGTCTACATCAGGGGTTTCCAACTTATATGAGGCCGGGGGCCACAATTAAAAACACCAGTCAAATGGCGGGTCGCAAGTTTATCAAAATTTTATATAGGTATCTTTTATGTTTTAAAGAACATTAAATATTATTGTAAGATTTTTATCAAGTTGAACAAAACAAAAGTATTGAATTGCAAATTAAAATAAGAAGTAGATTTTTACCTGAGAATTTTTTTTTTTTTGCACCGTTGGTATGTTAAATTTCGCAGAAACGAAGAAATTAGGTTTTTTTTAACGAAAGAAAAGTATTTTAAACCCATATAGATTTTTTACGAAAATTGTCTGCAAAAAAATGACAACTAATATATTTTAGTTCGCGGGCAACAAAAAAAGGTTTCGCGGGCCGCCAGTTGGTAACCACTGGTCTAGATGGTCCGTCTACAACTAAGGATATTTTACATTAGCACTGTGGTCGATACGAGTCGGTGCGAATTTTGTATCGAGCAGCCATCGCTGGGACTCGAACCCGGTGCTCCCTCTTGAGAGGTGAATGCCCTATTTCTTGAGCCACCACGGTTCGCATTCAACGTTTAGACACAATTTTGTGAATATGTGCATGTATATTCGATCATACGAAATAATTGAGTCTAATTATAAATGCAGTATTACTAGTTCGCACAAAACATTTTCAACTTTTGAGTTTTATTCGTTTTTTTGTAACCAGTTGAACTTTTTAAACTTTTTATGAATTGCAGAAAATTTTAACTTTTGGTTTATACAGATGCCACTGCTGATTTATAAACACTAAAGAAAAAAAAGGAAATTCGAATGGAAGCCCTAAAATACTTAACCTTCTTTTTCAGATTTTACGATTGTTCATTACGTTAGTCAAAATTTTTCTTCTCCCTAGGAAGGCTATAAAAAATAAAGAATAAAAATACTTTCTCGAAAGTGCCCTATATTTCCTTCCGAAATTTGCTTAGTTACGAGGCCTTAAAATTTGGAAGCTGTAGCTGTTTTTGGAAAAGAAAGTTTCAACTTCAAACATAGCGGAAGAATTTATAACGGAAGAAACTATTTTCCAAACGAGAATGCATCCGTGTGTGCAAATACTTATCTACATGATGAAGAAAAAAACTCAATCAGTTTGCTTGGTTTTCATGGTTTTAAAAAAAGAACTGTTTGATGTTCGTTATAGTCTAATTGAAAAATAATTGTTTTGCTATACATGCCGAACTAATCAGCATTTTTTAAATGAGCATTGCTGAAACAAATTTTTTGTTTATTAAATTAAATAAAACTGTACTAAATTGCTCTACAATTTTCTCATTTCATTCATTGGCAATTTCTTAAGTAGCTTAACACTATATAATTTAAGAGGACACCATACCGT
The DNA here is from genome assembly GCA_949128135.1 of Parasteatoda lunata. Taxonomy (NCBI): domain Eukaryota; kingdom Metazoa; phylum Arthropoda; class Arachnida; order Araneae; family Theridiidae; genus Parasteatoda; species Parasteatoda lunata. The sequence goes on along the minus strand of OX421976.1, from coordinate 11,956,963 downwards.
GTGAAGAAACTTTTCATCACAAATTCTGTTTCACTGCCGTAATTAATTTAACATTTATAGTATATAAAAGAAGAGTTCAAACCTAGAGTAAGTCCTGAAGTTTCAAAATACGGAAAAGAAATTTCAAAAAATATCAAAATGAAAACAAATTATGAGAGGATAACATAGGAATACACAATTGGAGAAGTTCTCTTCCAATGATTTAATCGCATTTTGATATTTTCAATTTTTGTTCAACGCTTGAAAAATTTTTTTCTCCAAATTTATTTTACAAATTTGTAGTTTCAACGTGTGTTTTTCTTAAAAATGGTGTCCCAGAGCTGTAAATTGTTCTGAAAGTTTCAGTAAAAAATGGAATTTTTTTCATGAAAATGTATTTTTAGTTTTAACGTTATAAGGGACGGGTTAGTAAGACTTTTGATATGACTTTTTTAAAATTCAATTTCTTAGGAACTATTCAAGCGATTTTGCTCCGCGAAATCTACACATTTATATATAGTTTCTATGGGTGTCATTTGTTCAACTAGTGTCGTACACTTTGTATTCGAGTAGTAGCTTGTCCAAAAAACTGAACAAAATATAGATTGTTTCCATTCCTGAAAAAAATGTATTAAGTTATAAGGAACACTTAAGAAATTTATTTTTACAGAGCCTATTTACAGAGTATATGATATATTTTATGAGATAAAATAAAAAGATAAATAGTATCTATTTTATAAGTGATATTTTTTAAATTCATGCCGTATACTTTCAACTCGAGTTGTTTCTTTTAAATATGGTAGTCATAATATGTTTTTATTTCAACGTGTCTCGAATTCTAAAGTTACAAGGGTCACTTCGCAAATTAATTTCACGAATTTGCACTATACAACTTGTATATTTTAAGGTATAAATATTATAGTTTCTACGTGTGTCTTTCTTTAAAATGGTGTCCCGGAGCTGTAAATTATTCTGAAAGTTGAAGCAAAAAATGAATTTATTTATCATAAAAACGTATTTTAAATTATGCTGTGAGGGACGCATTAGGTTAATGTATTTTGGTTTTAATATTATAATGGCCATTAAAGAAGTTAATTTCACCAATTCTAGACATAAATATTTTCTACTTCCGACCGGACTGTGTAGGGGTCAGGGAACTGTCCTTGCACCAGAAAGGTTCTGGATTCGAATCCCGGACAAGGCATGGATGTTCTTTCCTTCTCTGTACTATCTGTTCTTACTGCGGGAGCGACGTTGGCCCACCTAATATGGCGCCCCTGTAAGAGAGGTCAACAAAATCACCCTGTAGATTGACGGATGTTAAAACAGGCGGGCATTAGAAAGAAAAATATTTTCTACTTGCGTCATTCTTTAAATGAATGATGGTAAACTTGAAACAGGAGATTCCATATTAAAGTGAAAAATGTGGATTTTTTACGAATCAGCAATCAACTCTACTAAATCATGCATTAAACTGACAGAGATATACTGACATAATTAAGTTAAAAATAAACACGTTTTATTTTTATTATTTATAATTATTTGTTACTCTCCGTATTAGCTCAATTTTATTATATTAAGCAAAATGGATTTTTATAAATTCATTCTATCAAAATGAAGATTAATAGTATTTAGTATCATTTGGGGCAGCATTTATCCCATTCGGAGGGTTGTAAAAACTTATTTCCAGTGTAGCTATACAGGGCCCGCACTAAAAATGTCAAATTATTAACCAGTAAATTAGCCAACTATCATAAATATTCGCAAGTTTTCAAAAGTTTTCGCCAAATGCAAATCTTAACAATTTTTATGCATTTTTTTCTTTGGCAATTTTTTCATAAAAAACGATATGCCTCATCAGAAATAAATTAATTTTTCACATAAATGAATGAAAGAAGTAGATGGTTAAATCTCGTTTTACTCCCTGCATGAAACGATTACATTTATAATTCAAATTATGCGCTGGTAAAGACGGATAAGAGCTCCCTTGGCGTCGGTCTTTCTATGAGAGGTTTTCGTGATTTTTACCAACATTAAAATTTTTTTTACCGAACATGAATATAAGTTGGTTCATGAAACAGGTGTTCTCCTGTCTACTGGATTCAAAGCTAAGAAGTTAGAAATGGAAAAAGCTATACATCCATTGAGTGGATTGGCTGTTCAATGCCGGAAGTTAATGTTAGTTGCGTAACTATACTCTGTTGAAAATTAAGAAAAAACCATTATCCTTATGGAGAGAGCCTGTTTGCATCGAATGCACGCCAAATGTATGCCAAGCTCCCAGGTCTAAAGTATATCAACATCGCCAACAACATTACAGTCTTCTTTCTGCTTGCTTTCCTAAATCGTGTAAAATGAGGAAAACAAAATTATTAAATAAAAGCTATTGTTTCCCCCCCCCCCCCCCCTAGAATTAGAAAGTTGTATCATATTTAAATACTACTTTTTGTTTGCATTTAAAAAACAGATGAATGAATAATAAATATTGTGTCTTGCAAACGAATACTTCATCTCGCTTTTGATTTGTTAAAGGCATGCCAGCAAAAGACGCTCCATTTTTAGTTATCCAATCAAATCCAATGCTCTTGATACGTCATATAGTTGTTTCTTTTTCAAGAACAAATATTCTCCTTATTTTTCGAAATGTGTCGCCAAATCCAGTAGGATTACGAAATTATAACCTATTTTTCAATAATTCTATGATATGTATCGTAAAAGATAGTACGAATGATATTTGTGTATAACGTGCTTAACTTTTAAAAGCGTTTATATTGCTTTGAATGCATATTTGTATAATTTAATAAAGAAATAAAACGGAGCTATTTGCAGTCGCGGATGATTGTCTAAATCCTATACCGCAATGGACTTTTCTTAACTTGCAACGGAGTATAATTATGAATGCGTAGATTGCCACGATAGAAAAAATACCTAAAACAGTTTCATAAGCAATTTTTCTCTTCATGAAACCGCTGATTTTTCATTAAAAAAAATTTAAATTATTTGTGTTTTAACAGCTATAGAAAATTTTTTTGTATTGAAATTAATAAAACTACTTTTATTCATTCTTAGACAAATTCTTAGATGTAACAATATGACAAAACATTTTCATTACTATCAACGTGATTTAAAAGAATTCGTTTTAAATCAATAATTATCAAAATCTCGCCAGATAAGCGATAAATACCGGTGTTTCTTCAACCCCGCGAATGTTGAGATAATGTTACATCTGAATCGTTTTTGGACGATTTTCAGACAAACTGAACTAGATTTAGTTTAAAGCCAGTATGTCCCTAAGTGATTTTGCTAAAATTTTATTTCATAAATATAAGCTTTAATATACGTATATTTATTTTAGTTTTTCAAACAAAATTATATTTGTTGAAATGTATTAAAAATCTTCAAACAGCTAATGCTATGCAAAAAAAAAAAAAAAAAAAAAAAAAAAAAAAAAAAAAAAAATTCATTAAAAATCTTCTTTTATAAAAGAATTAATGTTAAGTAATATATGCCCAAACACTTTGATTGTCATGTCTCATCAAATATGCTAGAATTATAAAAATTGAGCGAAGTAACCAAAATGAGGAACATACAAACTTTAAAGCTCATTCATTCAAATTTATTAAAATGTCACTTAACTTGTTCTTTCACTAAACTCTAAATTTAATCTGTTTTCTATGCTTCTTTTTACTTCAAAATAGTAAAAAATTTTCAATTGTAATTAAATTGTTTTTAGAATAATTTTTTTTAAAGTTAACGAAGGCATAATGCAGTTATTTAAGATTAAATTCAAATTGTGTCATACATTTGTCATTTTTTTAAATATTTTATTCTATTTATATTTTTACAGAAATCTATAATTGCTCTGCCATTTTCATTATATTTATTATATTTCATTATATTTATATATATAAATATTTTTTTGTTTATTTTTTCTTTGTTATTAATGACGCTTGCCAATGTCAGCAAGCCTGCTATGGGAATCCAAGTGAGGGTGTGTTTCATGCTTTTCAATGGAATCATTTAGGGCCAAGAATACGACCTTGTCCACACACACGTCGCAGCCCGGTTTTCAAGGAAGACCCATTCATACCTCATTGACTCATCTACAGATAGTAATTTTGATCTAAACCAGAGAACGAACCTCAGAGGTATTGATTTGTTATGGGAGCTTGGAGGACTTTACTTTGTGACCCCGACAGATTTAACGTGCACTAGTCACCATTTAATACACGTGGAATCTTCAGCTGGTGGGATTCGAACTCACGCTCTCACAAACACGGGCCCAATGTCATATCAACTAGCCAATCCCGATCTCTATTTTTTTAAAATTTTTTTTTACAATGGTTAGGGCTGAGCCGGGATGGCTCAGAGGATAGAGGATTTGCCTTCCAATGAGGTGAACCTGGTTCAAATCCCAACGACGGCTAATCGACCGGAATTCCGCATCTGACTCGCACTGAAGGCATGCAGTACTGGCGTAAAAATATAATCAGTGGTAGATGGATCATGGGTCAGAGTCCCTTGTCGTCAGGCTGACCGTGGAAGGTTTTCGTGGTTATTCTCTCCATGTAATGCAAATACGGGTTACTTCCATCTAAAAGTTCTCCACGAAGGCAAAATTCTCTTAATATTTGATTCAGATGATCCCTTGTCTTCTGGATTGGGTTCAAAATTACAATATAACGGAGTTGAACATTAGTAGTCATAAACCCCAAAAATTGGGACGGCTGTTCAACGACGGTTATAAAATAAAATGGCTTGGATTGCTTTGAACTGAATTATTATGGCTCGATGTCTTCAAAACTCCTTGGTCATGTGTTGGTTGGTTGTACAATAGCTGTTTTCTAAACACAATATCTTTTATTTTCCTATGTATTTTAATAATATTAATTTTCTTTACAAATAAAAATAGCGAAAAAAATGTATTTACTCTGCTATAAGATAACATAAAATAACAAAACATAAAATATTTCAAAATCATAATGTAGGTAAAGTTGGAAATATAAAGTGAAACTAATTATTTACAAATAATTAGTTATTAATCAATACATGGAACAAAGACATTCAATATTTTGAAACACACCTCTAACAGTTTAATTAAGTTCTAAAAGTTTTCTGAAATTAGAAAGAAAGATTATTAATTTCCAATTTCTCAGAGAAATGTAATGATTAGTCGTTTAATTTGAAGCAGTTTCTAACTTCAGTAATTTTGTAATTCAAAATAGCTATGAAATTGAAATTTAATGGAATTAATCTTTAGTTCCACTAATCTAGAACGAAAGGTTATTATCTTCCCTAATTACTTTAAAATTCCAAACATTCTGTCGATAATTCTGTAAAATATATTGATATTTTGAAATTCTAGCAAAAGATAGATTTGTTGTCAGAATCTACGAATAATACTCAGTTTTTTACACTTTGTATAAATATTGTAAATAATTAAAAAAAAAAGAGAAAAACTTATTTAGAAATTTATATAACTTAGGATTATGATGGAATATTCCTATTCGTTGCTTTAAAGTAAGCTTCTTTTCCTTGTAAATTTATTGATTAATTGTTAAATTAAAATATACACCGAAGAGCCATTACATTATGACCACCCTGCTAATAACATGTAGGACCACCTTTAGCCATCAAAACTGCTAGCCTCCGCCGTGGCGTTGATTCCACAAGGTGCTGATAGGTTGTCTGAGGTATCTGGTTCCAAGCGCTCACCAACTGGTCCTGCAACTCCCTCACATTTCCAGGAGGTAGCGTGGCAGCACGAATTTGGCTTTCCAAGTAGGACCACAAATGCTCTATTGGATTAAGGTCAGGTGAATTTGGGGGCCAAGACATGACTTGAAAGTGACTGGAATGTTCCTCGAACCAATCTATGACGATTCGACCCTTATGACATGGTGCATTATCCTGTTGGTAAACACCATCCCCCGCAGGAAAAGAGGGTGAACCAGGTCTGCAACTATGTTGAAGTAGCTTACAGGCGTCAGGGAATGTTCTATGAGGATTATGAGTCCTAACGTGCCCCGTGAAAACATTGTTTCTGGGCGAGCCCATTGTTATAGATGGAGGGGGGTCATAATGTAATGGCTCTTCGGTGTATGTATGTTACGCTATATTGGTCAACATGATTTGATTTTTATATAACTCACTAACGCTCGCCTTTGTGTTATGATGGAGAGAGAAGTGCCATTAGAAAAATAGTGGCAGTTGGGGTTCATGCCATTGTGGTGCTTTCGCCATATTCAAACCCCTCCATCTGCTTGGTGTTGTTGAAAACGGAATTCAGCAGACCACATGATCCTTTTCCAGTCATCTACTGTCCAACCCTTATGCTCCTTTGCAAACTGGAGACGCCCGTTCTTGTTCAAGGCTGCCCGCAAAGGCTTTCGAACATGTCGTCTGCTCCCATAGCCTATAGTATAGGCTGTGAAGAAGATATAAGAACTGTGCTCCGTATAGGCCCTATACGGTGCAATGTACGGAGCACAGTTCTTTCAGAGATGTTCACAGTTGCACCTTTAATAAGATTCTCCGCTATTAGCCGTACTGTTGCTCTTCTGTTGGACTGAACAAGTCTCTTTTCAGCTAGAGTATTCAGTAGCCTTAGACGACCACAAGCCTGACTTTGAGACCCGGGTTTTTGCTTGGTGGCTCACTCTCTGGTTCACTTTTTAATAGTTCACTTTCTGTACACATTAATAACTGCTGCTCACGAACACTTCTCACTAGTAGCCGTTTTGCTGATACTGATCACGACGCTTCTAGCGCCTGCAATCATCCCTCGTTCAAACTCAGTTAAGTCACGTTTTTTACCCATATCTACGCGCGTAACACAGCGCAATTAATGGTTCACTGAACTGAACTGTATTAAACATTTGGGCACCCGAGCAACACCTCCTAGAAGAAAAAAGATCTTACCACGGATCAATTTAGTAGTCCGACGTAACGAACATAAACTGCGCAGTGGATAAAATATAAGAAATATATCATTACGTTCGGGCTACTAAGCTGCGCAGGGGTGGAAAATACAAAAGATGTTATTACGTATGGACTACTAAAGGATCAAATTTCTCTTTTATGGTAATCCGTACAAAGGCCTTCCTTTTTCTAGGAGGTACTGACCCGACGCCACTTGCGGCCCTTTTCCTATTCATCTATATCTTGAACTTTGCGGTGTTTCGATAAGGTGGTGGAATGCAAATGAAGAAATTCCTATGGATAGATGATCATTGAATATTGATGTCGGGAATATGATGCATTACTGCAATAGTATTGGTGTGATATTCTCGTCTTCAGGTCAAAATTACGATATGTGGATGAATGAATGAAAGTATGAATGGGTCTACCCTATAAACGGGTGTGGCAGAAGTCAAATTCTTGGCCCTAGATGGCGCCACCTGAAAACAAGAACAATCGCACCCCTTGCTTTAATGGCCTACGACAACAACAACAATACTTTAAATAACTTTTAAAAAGTTAAAAATGAGAAAGATTAAAATAATTTATCCAAGAATATTTAAAAAAATATAAACTCAATGAAAACTAACATACCATAAAGCTAGAAATTTAAAGATTGCAGAATAATTTTGTCGGATTTATTAGCGTTAGTAGTGTTGTCATACTGATCCCACTCTGCAATGGATTATACATCATCCTCACCTGTTGAATCTTACAAAAAAAAAAAAAAAATCGTGTTCTGCCCGTCCATAGAATTTATCCAAAGAATGGTATTTTTTAAAATTTCTTATTTAAAATATATAATCTGCAAAACACAATATAAATTTTGTACCTTTTATCTTGTAAGTTGAAATTGTTACTAGAAAAGAGAGTATAGTACCAAATTATCTCTCAAATATTCTTACATTGCTTTTCGAAATATTCTTAAATTGCTGACAAGGAAGTAAAAAATTCGCTTGAATTAATCAAATAATACTTTCTAAGACCGCAGTTCTTATTCTTTCCGATATAAATGAGTACTTAAAGAATTATGTTCAGATCCTTTTACACAACGGCTCAATAACTATAGGGTTTGCCGTTAAGAAAAATTTATCATTCTGTTCTTTTCCTTGAAATGTAATCCCCAAATCTTTGAGACATCGTTTGATATTTAAGCTTTTAATTCTTATTTAGTTCGAAGAACGTAAATTTTGGAAACTCAAGAGGTTTACGTTAATAATTCTGTTTTGGTAGTGCGTATGATCAATTCACATCATTAAAAAAGCTTGTAAATAGTACATAAAATAAAAAGATATCCAAAAATAAATAAGTAAACCATTCTAAATATAAATAAAATTTTGAATTAAATGATTGTTTGTGACATTTTTAATATTTCTTTTGAAATTATCGAGTTAGCACGAAAGTTATTTCGGAAATATAATATAAAATAAAATTCAATTTTTTCTATGCAAAAAATTAACTTTAAACAGTAGAATATTTCCCATTCTGTTCTGTGACTTTCTGCCATCTTTCTATTAACTTCATAATTCTGCATTCATAAACATTTGATCCTTATCAGCAAAATACTCAATCAAATGCGATTTGTGGTCATCATTGTAATTGAAATTATTTTCGATTAACTTCATAATCAGGCACTCATAGAACATTTGATCCTTATCAGCAAAATACTCAACCAAATACGATTTAAGGTCATAATTGTTATGGAAATTATTTTCGATTAACTTCATAATCCTGCGCTCATAGAACATTTGATCCTTATCAGCAAAATACTCAACCAAATACGATTTGAGGTCATAATTGTTATTGAAATTATTTTCGATTAACTTCATAATCAGGCACTCATAGAACATTTGATCCTTATCAGCAAAATACTCAACCAAATACGATTTGAGGTCATAATTGTTATGGAAATTATTTTCGATTATCTTCATAATCCTGCGCTCATAGAACATTTGATCCTTATCAGCAAAATACTCAACCAAATACGATTTGAGGTCATAATTGTTATTGAAATTATTTTCGATTAACTTCATAATCCTGCGCTTATAGAACATTTGATCCTTATCAGCAAAATACTCAACCAAATACGATTTGAGGTCATCATTGTTATTGAAATTATTTTCGATTAACTTCATAATCCTGCGCTCATAGAACATTTGATCCTTATCAACGAAAAACTCAACCAAATGCGATTTGAGGTCATCGTTGTTACTGAAATTGTTTTCGATTAACTTCATAATCCTGCGCTCATAGAACATTTGATCCTTATCAACGAAAAACTCAACCAAATGCGATTTAAGGTCATCGTTGTTACTGAAATTTTAACCAAATAAAAGTTTCGAAATAAATGCTAATTCATTGAAGCAAAGGAAAAGTTATGTGGTATAACAAATTGCAAGAGAATCGTGTTACAGCAAGACAGTGTGAGGTCTCACACATCTTTAGCAACAAGAACGACAAAATTATTGGAGCTTGGTTGTGAAGTAATGTCGCATCTGTCATAAACTCGAACCTTTGTACCACTAAATTATCATTTTATTTCGAAGTTTACCAAGCTTTTTAAACGGTAAAAAATTTCACTTATAACAATGATCTAAACTCGCACTGATTCCACGTCCTTACATTTCTTTAAACATCCAACCTCACTCACTTTTAGCAACATGAACGATAAAATTATTGGAGCTTGGTTGTGAAGTTATTTTGCATCTCTCAAAAGCCCCCGGCCTTGTAACCATCAAATTATCATTTTATTTCAAAGTTTTCAAAACTTTTTGAATGGTAAAAATTTCATTTATATCAATGATCTTAAAACGCACTACTGGTCGATTTTTCTTCTCAGAAGGAGCAGTGTATATATTAAAATTAAATTAAGTCAAATATTTCAACAAATGTAAATAAAATACTTAGTTATGGAACGCGAATTTTTTGAGGCCCCAGAATTTTCAAAGGGAAGGATTTCGTATTTAAGGAGCTTCAAAATAACAAGGCTAAAAAGAAAGAGAAAAGTCAGCAATCGCGATATTGAAAAAAAATTGCATAGAAACATGAGGTCGCAAGCACTATCCTGGGCTAATAAAGGGAATCAAAAATTATGCTTAATGTACAAGGATACAAGTTAGAAACCATGTATTTATTTTTACTGTATTTCCACACATGTTGCACATTTACGACCAATGCTACAACATATGGTATATGTGAGAAAGTGCGCTATTCCATGCAACGACGATGTACACTGTAAAAAATTTCGATCAAATTACTTTAAAAAACAGATCTTAAGGATGCCAGTACGTTTTATCGTAAAACCCATATTTTACAGTAAAGTTTTACTGAACGAATAATCTGATAAACCGTAATTTTTATATATACAATAATATTTACTGTAAAATCATAGAATTATTGTAATTAAATAAATACTACTGTAAAATATATGGTATGACATTTTACGCTAAAAATTTATTTAACAATAAAATGGATTTTACGGATGTTGCACTCAGGGTGACAGTACTTTTTACCGCAATTTGATTCGGAATTTTTTACAGTGCATGGTTTATAGGAGCCTGATCAAGCTTTGAACTTCTTCTGTTGTAGTATTTGTCGTAAATGTGTGGAAATACAGTAAAAAAAAAGGATTTTTGTTTACTGTAATAATACATGCAATATGTAATACCTGAACCATGATGGCTCAGGGGATAGAGCGTTCACCTTCCAATGAGGTAAACCGGGTTCGAATCCCAGCGATAGCTTCTAGATATGAATTCCGCAACCGGCTTGCACAACCACAGTGCTGACGTTAAATATCCTCAGTGGTGACGGATCATGGGTTAGAGTCCCGTTGCCTTCAGGTTAACCGTGAGGTGATTTCGTGGTTTTCTTCTCTATGCAAATTCAAAACTCTATCAAAAACTCCTCCATGAAGAAATATATCTTGATCGAGAAGTTTCCTTGTCTTCTGGCTATGTTTCAAAATTACGAGGCTATGGAGTTGAATATAAGTAGTTGTAAACCTAAAGAAAATTGAGGCTGCTGTTTAACAACGGTTGTAAAATAAAATATGAAATACTGTAATAAATTCCGGATGAAGTTACGGTGCATTTTACCGTACAATCCATTTTTACCATAAAATTTTACGCAAGAAAAAAAAATTGATATACAATACTTATTACAGTAATATAAACTGTAATTAAAGAATTTTACTGCTAAAATTATGATATAAAATTATACGATAAAAATTGATTTTTCGGTAAAATGAATTTTACGGATGCTGCTATTATGGTGTCAACTTCCCTAGCAGTAAAATAACTTCGGCCATCATTGGGCAAATATTCATGACTCTTGACTCAATAATTGCTCAAAGGGCCGTTATTTTTCCGATATTAGGCCCTACATAGAATTTCTCTTTTTACCCGATATTTTACAGCCTCTTTACAACGAAAATCGGTCCTATATAGAATTGTCATATTCACCTGATATTTTACATCCATTATTTAGCCTGTATAGGTTCTATATTGGTCAATATAGGCCGTTCTAGGACCAATATTAAGAAATATAGCTATCCCAATATCGATCCCTTGATGTATGTTCTTATAGGACCCACATCGGTCTAATTTTGAGCCTAACTGGGGCCTGGGAATGTTGCTTGGATTTTTACTTTAATTCGATGCAGAATATTTTACAGTGTAGTATTTGTTACGTCAATTTTTTGTGTGATTTTTAATTCTTTTTACTATGCCCTTTAATTTTACTAGATAATTTTTAATTTCGCAATGTATGTATATGTTGAAAGAGAATGATGTTTTGCGAATTTCGTTACTTTTAAAGTTAAGTTAGCTCTTGCATAAAAATAATCATTTAATTAATTTTATTTTAATTTCTTGCTTAAAAATAATCATTTAAAGAAATTTTTATGAAGAAAAGGAAACATTTACCCCTTCTGTACTGTGAGCACATAAACGTAATCTCACAATTTTCTCTTAAAGGATATCATAGGTATATGAAACGGGCCTTTCTGTCTCTAACGGCCCAAGATCATACGGTCACGATCTCAATACGTATTTCATCTCGTATTTGTACTTATAAACTCGGAGCGTGCGAGCTGAGGTTTTTCCCCGTCCACCGGTCCGGAAGGGGTTAAAGTTCAATGAGCTTAAAAAATACTCTTAAAGTTGTTATGTTGAAAATTTTATTTGAAAGTGTTACTCGGAAAAAAACTTATTCTCTTAAAAGAAAAAAAATATTTAAAAGAAATGTTCTAAGCACTTGTCAAACCTTCAGTTTTATCCTCGTATGAAAACTTTTACTGAAAGAAATTTTTTTTTAGTTGAGAAAATAGTAGTACTTAAATAATTTGAAATTACACAAAATCCAGTTTTTTCTTTCGTGATACAACTTTAACTAATGGAATAATAAAACATGGAAATATAAAGCATTTTATTATATGGAATAATAAAACATGGAAATATAAAGCATTTTATTATATGGAATAATAAAACATGGAAATATAAAGCATTTTATTATATGGAATAATAAAACAGGGAAATATAAAGCATTTTATTATTCCGTTTATTAATGCTAACGTTAAAAAAAAACAAAAAAAAAAAAACGGTGTAATAAAATAAAGAATGAAGTATTGTGAAGTGTTTTAAAAATATTTACTATCCTATACAAAATTGTGAATGTCTACAGCTGTTTTACTCTCATGTAAAACTATACCGTTACAAAAATGTTACTAAAATATTAATGTTTAATGAACTTAAAAAAAAAAAAAAAACAGTTTCAGTTGTTGGGCAGCATATTTCCTATAAAAGTAAAACTGCTAAGAAATATATTATTTCAAAATAGGAACAATTCTGAAAAAAAAATGTACAAAACGTCTGGAATCTCCATCAAATCATCAGTGTACATAATTTGAATATAATTTAATAGTATGACTCGCTATTTTACATACATATAAAAATATCTCCTAAAAATTTTTCATGAAAATCTTTACTGTTATATGCATTTTGTATAAAGTTAAATCCCATTGTTTTTCTGATCTTCAAATTTTGTCGGTAACATTAAATAAAATATCCTTTTGAAAGAGGTGAAATATTCTAAAAAATGTTCAAAACGTTTAGTATCCCCGCCAACTTGTATCCCGTTACTTCAATACATTTAAGATTTTGTTGCAAAAATGTTATTGTTGTTTCCCGCCACCAGGAAGGAAAATTACTTCTTGCTCAGTAAACAGAAGAATTTTCAGTCTAAACGTAATGAATTTATTGATCTTTTAGGAGTTATGTGAGCCCCTGAGTTCGCCTGAAAACAGTGTAATAAAAGATAAAAATAGGTCGCCTGCTCTTTAAATTCCCCGGAATCCTCTTTTTGTCATTTTTAGCTCAAAACAAAAGAAAGATAAAAGTAATAATTTCTTATAGTAGCATTTTTAACCGCTTTTAAAAGATAAGAAAGTTTAGAAGTTTGAGTTGAAGATTTGATCGGAAAGTAAATAATTTTTAAAAAAGAATTTATCGTGCTAAAATTTTTTAAAACCGATTGTGTGGATTTGTTGCAAAAATAAATGTTGCAGGCTAAAAAAGAAATTTATTTTGTAGCTATCATTTTAAAGGAAAGGCATAAAAATTTAATGGTATTCTTTGAAATCTTTTCACCAAAGAAAAAAAGGAAAAAAAATTAAATGCCTTAAATTAAAAGCTTTTAAACTATTGCTAGTACGAGGGTTGCTATTTATACTTCTGGCCTTGGCAACAAGTAAGTGTTGCTAGGCGACCGCAGACGATTTTAATCGAAAGTTTGATATTTTTAACATAAATTCAGCAGACGATTTACCATTATAGCTTCATTTGTGTTGTTGACAGTAAATTGAAAAGTTCTTCTCTTTCAAATAATGGAATTGAATCGTGAACATTTTCGTGCCCTTATTTTTCATAACTTTCGACGTGGATTGTCAAGACAAGAGTGCTTCGATGAACTTAATTCTTTATTCAGCGATAAAGCGCCATCCTACAGCACTGTAAAAAATTGGTATAACGAATTTAATCGTGGTCGATGTTCGATCCAGGACGAATCCCGTGCAGGTCGTCCAAAATCCGTTGTTGTGCCAGAAAAGATCGATACTGTGCGTGAACTGATAAAGCAAGATCGTCATGTGACATACCGTGAGATAGAGGCGTCTTTGGACATTAGTATGACTAGCATCATTAAAATATTGCATGAACATTTTGAACGTAAAAAAAATTTGTTCGCGTTGGATCCCGCATAATCTGACAAACGCTCAAAAAAAGGCTCGTGTCGATTGGTGCAAGGAAATGTTGGAAAAATACGTTCAAGGTACATCAAAGGCTGTGTATAACATCTACACAGGTGAAGAATCATGGATCTATGCATATGAGCCGGAAACAAAACAGCAATCAACTGTAAGGGTCTTCCAAGACGAGGCAAAACCAACAAAAGTTGTTCGAGGAAGAAGCACATCGAAACAAATGATTGCCTGTTTCTTCGGCATTAACGGTCATGTGGCAACAGTGGCGTTAGAGCAACGCAGGACGGTCAATTCTGAATGGTACACGATTATTTGTTTGCCAGAAGTCATCGGAGAAATTCGAAAAAAGCAGAAGAACAGGCGAATCATTCTTCATCATGCAATGCGAGCTCTCACACATCGACTCAAACAAAGGCATTTCTGACGGAGCGAAAGATCGAACTGATGGGTCATCTGCCGTACAGCCCTGATTTGGCACCCAATGACTTCTTCTTATTCACACACATCTGGGATGCTGTGCCCAGTGTGAGATTTTTTCAGGCATGACAGTTAAAAGGTTAAAAAATAAGATCCCAAACTCTTTTTTATTGTCACAAAATTGAGGTTTTGCTTCATTTTGAAATTTTGCTCCATTTTCATGATTATTAGAGAAGGTGTTAGCTAAAGATAGACAAAATTTAGTTTAACAAAGTTGAAAGTAAAAAAAATGAGTCTTTGATTTACCTTTCGTACTCATTGCCCCCACTTGTGTGAGTGTGAGCTAAAATAAATTCTACAAATTTGTAATTTTGTGTATAATTTTGCGAGTATTCTTTTGTTAGGAGTCTAAATATCTCACCCGCATTCTAAATAAACAGTTTAATTAAGGAAATTTGCAAGAAAGTTGCGTAATGCTAACGTAATTTAGAGACAATAAAACGCCTAATCTATGACTCGGTTTGGCAATTTTTTTGCCAACTTGGCAATATTCTTGGTTGCATGGCAACACGTGGAGACCATCTTGGTAACAAAAAGAAAGTTCAGGAAACTTCGAATTTCCACTGAATGGGACTAATAATTATGGAGTTGTGCGAAAATAGTCTAGAATTATTGAGTCCAAAGTTCGTAACCAAAGCGGGGAACTGCTCGGTGTGGTACACTATACCAGAAAAGCAACTTACAGTGTGAGCAGCATTCTCGGATTCAGCAGATCGTCATTTGAACTTAGTTCCAGGGCGTGCGCATAAAAAGCAAAGTGGAAGTCAGGAGGTGCATCATTTGTGAATTGGTTGTTGGACAACTCAACATGTATGGTTGCATACGCTGCTTCCCGCCAACTGCTATTTTATTCTTTCTTTCTATATCAAAATGTGCTAGGAGATTTAAGTAACATGGATAAAATAGGCTTAATTAATAGTACAGTACTGTTTATCAATACTGAAAAATACAGAACAAACCAACTGTAAAAAGAGAAAAGTTTTTTTTCTTCATCCCAACGCTTCGCCTACCCCAATAGTGGTTAGAAGGAGAAGAGGGTGCAGGCCCGTTTCAAGAACCTCTGCTGTTGTGTCCCTAAATGTCGTTTTTTCCTTAATAAGCAGGGACAGGATTGTTTTACATTATGTCATTAGAAGCTCTTAGTTAGATTGTTAACCTTGCAGGATTGTTTTACATTATGTCATTAGAAGCTCTCCTGTGTATATTCTTTGTTTCAAAGCCTGTGTTTTGCTGTATTACGCTGTTATTTGAGAGCTAAAATTTGCTGTATTTTCTGGAAAATTCTTCTAATAAATTTGAGTCTTAAGGCCTGATTCATTTAGAATTCTGTTGAAATGAACACCTGTGCTCGGTATAGTATTTTTTCCCCAAATAAGTGCCTTTTGTCAAGTTTACGGTTAACGATACTTTACAGTTTTGGCGTTTTTGCACTAGGTCATACAATCGGACATACTCCGTACGTAATGCTGCATCGGTTGAAAGTAGAAGAAAGCAACATATTACAACAAGCAGCAAGTTAATTTTGATATTTTATAATCAAGCACCTCCACTTGTTGATTGACAGAGAAACAAACAAAAAAAGAAGAAAACATAGTCGTAGCAGATTTACGTTTAAATCTAGAAGGTGTTTCCTTGAGTATTAAAAAAAATCATTCAGTATAAAAAAAAAGTCCAAAAATAAATATTTTAATTGTTTATAGAAATGCTGGGTGCAAATGGGAGTAGCTTTATAAACAGAGAAGAGATCCATGGTTGGCAATATATCGAAAGATAACATAGCCAAAAATAAAGCCAACCCAGGGTAATCAATATTAAATTTGAAAATAATTTGGCTATGGCTAATCGCCAAAATACTGTGAGAATTAGTATAAACATGGAGACATTTTGTAGTAAGATATAAAGAATAAAGAGTAATAAATAAATTTTGTTTTCGATTTAGTCTCGATAGCAAATTAATGAGTTTTACATTTGTGTAGAAATAAAAAGTTAGGCATTACAATGGTTGTTAAGAAAAAAATAAGAAAATTATATTAGTTTTTTATAAAAATGTAATAGAAATTAAATAATTGGTTTAATTTAATTAAAATTCGATTAAGAATGATTAAAAAGAATAAATTTAAGAAATTAAAGAAATTTTAAAAGCTAGGAAATATGTAATGCCTATATTGTGGTGTCACTATTTTTAACGTGAAATAATATATATATATATATTTTAAAAATTATAAAATCTTACTCTGATTTCAATTCGTTTTTTTTCTTCTTATTTTAATATTTTATTATTTATTACATCGTGAAAAAATTATATAAAATTAACACAACAACATATGTTTGACAGACCTAGGGTAAATGTATTGATAAAAATGTGCTAGCTTTTAAATGAAAACGTTTTGCAGTGAAACCATGAATTGATTCGAATGCGCATGAAAATCTGTGTTGGCAGTAAATAAACAAATGAAAATTAATAAGAATATAGCACTGAAAAAGTAAAAACAAAATGTGACTGCATGCACAGTAAAAATTTTTTAGTTTACTCAACACCAAAAATGGTGCCAACACCAAAATGTTTTACAGTGTAGGGTTGAATCTTACAAGCAATATTTCGATCGCTTTCCAAGCTAGTGTTCGAAATCTCTAGTGCTTAGTACACTCAAATCTCTCCTAGAACTCCGTCCCTGATGGCAATGAAGGTTATGATCCTTTCATGACTACTGCAACCAATTTATCTGATTGACAACATTGTCAATCAAATTTCGACCACCACTACAAACAGAATTATCGCTTATCTGAATTTTGACCCCTTTCCAACTGGCTGGAATGGTCAAATTCTTTCTAGCGTCAATTGCTATGCTGGAGGAGGAGAAAGTTTCAATCTTTTTCTGGCCACTACAAGTAACATTTACACCATATTATCTCCAAAATTTTTTTTATTATCGTCAATTGACTAGTTAGAATTTTCAAAATTGAAATGTGACTCTAGACTAGTATAATATAAGTTTCAATCGTTCCCTGACTGCTACAAACACCGAATTGAATTTATAGTTGATCGAAACTACGACTTATCCACTTTGACTAGTTATGGTGCTCAAATTTTGACCGCTTTGTGCCTAAAGCCAATACAAGTTAAAAATTTTCTTAAATATTATAAGTAATTTTTTTTTACTAATCAAACTATTGTCTACTTTCTCACATAAAAAATCTAACATTCCTTCTGCACGAGGCCTGGCATCAGGCTCGTGATGCCACTATACGAAAAAAAAAAAAAAAAAGAAAAAAAATCAGATTTTTCACCTCCGATTCTTCAAGTCAGCTTTCAGGTAAACATTGTCAGGTGAAGACAACTTCGAGTCAGGCCGGAATTCAGGTGCGTTATAATTGATTCTTAGCATCACGTGGTTATTTTTCAATAATCGTTGCAAGGTGGGGTTTTTAACATCACGAATAGTGTAAATTTTAGTAGAATATTAACTTTTAAAGCTTACATTATTTTTTAAGATCACAATAATTACCTAATTTATATATTTAAAGTGTATAAATTGAAATACAGGTATATAGAAACCTTACTATCACTGCTTGGTGCTATATGAAATTTTTTCATTATATTTTATAAAGTTTCGGCAAACTTTGGCTTTAATTTAAGAGATACTTCATTTTCTGAAATAGTAAAGAGTCAGACAAGCTAATCACTAGAAATTGCAAGCAAACTAGAAACTTTTAATGTGAAAGAGTTGTGGGAATTAATAGTTTCATAATGTCTTAATAGTAGCCTCAATCCAAAAAAATTATTTTTGTTTCAATTATTTTTTAAAAATATCAAATTTACTGTTAAAAATATAATTATTATTACAGTATAATATTGTTAATAATATATCAAGTTAATCGCCAAAAAAGTAATTGTTTAAATATGTATAATATAATTTTGTTTGTATGGATGGTGTTTTCTACAACAGGGTGAGCTGCAAGCTCTTGACTGCCTACACATCTGGGTTACTGTTTTTAGTGTGTTTTGAAGCCATTTGGCTCACAACGTGATCATTGTGTTTTGAAATCCTTTTGATTAGTTTTTCTTGTGTACGTTTATTAGTTACCTGATTTATTATTTGTTTTTAAAAGAAGAATCGTCATTTGAAGACGTGTCATTTCAAGATGTAAAAGTTGTTATTTGAAAAATCATTATAAAACACTTCATTTGAAAATCGTTATGAAACACTTCTTACCTTGTTAACAATATACCAACTTCGAAATTCAAACCTAAATGATAATTTATAAAATTAACTTAATCTCGCTGCTTGCATAATATGCTAACATTAATGTACGATGGCGTAAGACTTGCACCAAGAACAAACAGTAATAAAGAAGTAAAAAGAGGCGAAATCAGAACCGCCAAAAGTGCATGTTCATTCTTAATCTATCAACCATGTCACCTTTTTCAACAATACATCTCTAAGTAGGTAAAACAAATTTTCACTTCAAATGCACCAGAATCACTTATATCATCAATAATATTTTATGAAATACAACAGATTTGAGCTCAAAAACTATATAATTTATTTCTTTTATTAAAAACAAAAATATCTGTTTGAAAATATCGTCTCGCAGAATAAACAGAAGCAAGCATCTGTATGCTTTCTAACCGGAAGTAGGGCAGGTCAAGGGCTCGAGATTGTTGTTTTTTACATTTATATTGAAAACACTATTCATATGTTCTGAATCTAAAAACTAGAATGTTTTTATAATGAGAATATTTCTTTAGGCATATTTATCTCGCTAAGATTTCATCATAAACTTTCACTAAATAGAAATAACTTTAAATCACTAAACTTTCGAAAATTAGTCATTAGTTTAAGGTTTCCTAATGCTGTGAAGAGCTTCAATAGACAAAGGAATTGATACCGAAAATGTCAACTTCCGGCAACATCTTCTGGAAAAGAAAGATGACATTGAAGAATCTTTGACAACATTCGGAAACTTAAATAAGGAGCTTTAATGTCGACGAACAGCGAGGGGAACTTTATTAATTTCCGATTCAGACACTGCTTCTTGAATATTTAATACGACTTTGAAATGATGGAACCACTAGAAAGCTTAGCTATTAAAGGTGGAAAGATTTGTTATTTAAACAGCTTAAAGTGGTGCTTGAATATTTCATAATGCTCTTTTTGGTCCAATATTTCACGTAACATTATCCATCAAAGAGATTAATTAACATATCTATGACAAAAATATTTATTAATATAAATATTACTGCTATAAAGTGCAGATTAACTAGGCTGATTCGTTAAAGTGCCTCAAAAATTGATTCATCTCAAATTACCTCGATAATCTGCAAACTACCTAGATAATCTCCACATTACTTACTGGACACTCGTTAAAGTGAAAATAAGATCTTTCTTGAAAAAACAGTAACGTGAACTTAATTTGTATAATGTTATTTATGTAAATCATGTAACACCAAATTTAAATAATGTAATTCATTTATTATTCGTATCTGAAAAATCAAGTTAATGCAATCAAACAATCAACACATTGATTGATTAGAATCAATTATCAATCACTTTAAAAACTACGCTAAAAAGAAACAAATGGTTTGAAACATTCTAACATACATGACAAACAAAATAGTTATCAACATATATGTTACCGTGAAAGTGCAGAAATCAGTAATTCTATAGATTGCCTAGCTAACGTGCAGATTAACTAGGTTGATCCGTTAAAGTGCAAAAAAATTGTTTTATTTTTAAAATTATCTAGATAATCTGCAAACTACCTAGATATAATCTCCACATACCTACCAGACACTCATTAGAGTGAAAATAAGATCTTACTTATCAACATATATGTTACCGCGAAAGTGCAAAAATCAGTAATTCTATAGATTGTCTAGCTAACGTGCAGATTAACTAGGTTGATCCATTAAAGTGCAAAAAAATTGTTTTATTTTTCAAATTATCTAGATAATCTACAAACTACCTAGATATAATCTCCACATACCTACCAGACACTCATTAGAGTGAAAATAAGATCTTTCTTAAAACAACAGTAGCGTGTACTGAATGTACATTATGTTATTTAGGTAAATTAAGGTCTCTATTTATGCAGGGCTAAAGAAAATAGAAGGGCTAGTTCATTCCGCTCTTAGAGCTGAAGCTACGATTTCCCTCCTCATGACGTCACTGTGTACACAGTTCTCGGAGATCGTAAGCAAAGATGTTATGAAAACTTTGTATCATTCTCACTGTAAAAATAAGTTCGACTTTTTCCTGATATTAACTATCAAACTTTATGCAATTAATATATTATTTCCTTCCAAAACAATAGTTTAAAAAAATTTTCTTGGCCCAAATATTAAATTAAATACCATTTTAAACTAGGAAAAATATTTTACTAATTGTCGTATATGACGCCATAAATACTTTATTTTAAATCTTTCAGTTTTAACTTTTTTTATTAAAAAAAAATTAATGCATATATCGACATATGCATATATAATGTTTTTTTAGGTACATATTGTTCTATAACAATAATTTGTAAAGTTCGGTTAAATTTAGAATCTTGATTTTAAAATATGCTGTTAATGGCAATTAGTTTATATTTAATCATTAGGAAACCATAACCTTAAACTCTAATTATTCTAACAAAATAATAATTTAGGTTCATAAAAATATTAGAAATTTTACAATTGTTTATAGATATTTAAATTTAAAAGAATATAATTATATAAAAAAAAATAATTATATTATAATTAAAAAATATAATAAATGCTTAGAATAACTACATTAAAAACTACGTTATGAAACTAGGAGAATTTTAACTATTAATTATCTATACTTTTCATTTAAGTTTTTATTTTCTTTGACTTATTCATTTTTTAATTTTTTCGTCTGCCTTTCTTTTCGAAGTAGCTGGGCGGTTTCAATTTAGATGGCGAATTCTTATAAAAGTTCTGAAATGCAAAATAAGCGTATTGCTGTTTTATTCACTGCGGGATATCCTCCTTCTAATTCTCTTATAAATTCTTTGGTGACACTTTTTGATTTTCTGTCCCATGCACACTTTGGAAAATGTTTTCAAATTCCTGCCACACTTCCATCCATGCTGCTGACGGAACAATTAGTCCTCCCTTAGATAAGAGAGAACTTGATAGAGTTAGAGTGCCTTCAGTGAACAAGAGTGGCGCCAATCTCCCGACAAAATCTGATTGGAGGAAACTAAGTTTTTACCGCCGCAGGCTAAATGGAAAATTTCTCCATTCATTTAACACGGGAAGCATGATTAGTGATGTGAAAACTGAATATTTTCATTAATAGAAGGTAGGTACAGTTTTGAATGCTTTGTTTTTATTTTAAGAAATACTTATTTTACAATTGTAGTCATAAGTTATGATGTAAAATTGCTAATTTTTCTTACTTTTTCGAATTTATTACATTCTAGTATACGTCTGCTGCAGAGTTTTGCACTCTAATTTAATTTTTCGTCAAGTAAAAACTTTTCCGAACCATTTAAAACAATTTTAAATGAATAATCATACGTATAGAATTATTTTTTATCTATTTAATTCATAATTATGGGTCAAATTCAGCGTTTCTAAATTCGGAAACTATGCATTATGCTATGCGCAGACTGTCGGGCTTGGCGCCGTTTTTATATCTCATTCATGGGTCTCGCCGTTTCTATGTCGCCAAGAATGAAGCGTCGTCTGCTTCGATAGTTGATACCTGAATTTGAATTTTCCTTATGAAGGTGATCTTAGAGCTGAATTTTCAATATTTTTATATGTCTAAATAGGTAGCGTAAAATTTTTTATGCATTTGTTTATATATAGCTATTGTATCTTTATTAATTGTATCTATTGCAATAATTAAAAAAAAATATTGTAAACTCATACTTTGGTTCAACTGAAACTAAAATTAAAAATAGTGTAAGAGAGTTAGCTATTAATAAAACATAATGTATTGCAATTCAATGTCAAAACGAATTAGGTTATGCAATTAATACCAACCATAATGCAATTAACTTTGGAAGCTTTAATAATGTAATACTTTAACTAGAATAGTGACATGTGAATTTTTTGGTGTGTTAATTTTAAGTTTTTTATTATATTTAGATTTGGTCTGAAAAGCCTTACATTTGTTTTGTTGTTTACTTTTATAATTAAATTTTTTTTCCGGTTTACCTGTAGCTTAATGTAATACTATAACTGGAATAGTGACATGTGAACTTTTTTGTTAATTTTAAGTCTTTTATTATGTATTGGTTTGTTTCTTTTGAAAAGCCTTAAATATGTTTTGTTGTTTTCCTGTTTTACCTGTAGTCTATTATAATTCTATGTCTATTTATTCATTTATATGGATATATTGTGTTTTTAAGTAAAAAACAAGCTTTAAATATATTTCTCAAAAAACTTATTTTTTTTTGTTTAATTTTTTTTTTTATTTTTGTTTTGTTTAATTTTAATTTTTGTTTAATTACTGAAAAATAAAATTATAAATTTATGATACTAATATTTAAGGATAGAATTTTGTTGAAATATTAATTTCATTTTCAAAAAAATTTCAATGTAGAAAACAATTTTTTAAGCAATTTTTTAAAAGTCAATCAATTACCAGTTAAAAACTGTAAAGATATTACGTTGTTTTAATGAAATGATCGATTAGGAGAAGAAAAAAACATTTTCCATCCCATCCCCTAACAAACGAACGAATTCGAGAACTACACTGCCAAACATGGAAGCCCATGATTTAATACCTATCTTCTGGTAACCCGATCCTATTATGCGCTTGCGCAGTTTTGCTTTTCACCTCGATTGACGCCACTCTTGTTCACTGAAGGCGCTCTAGATAGAGTTACAGCAATTTTAAAATCATTCTAATCGGCAATCCAAGCAAACGATTTATCATATCATCTTCATAATCTTGTTTTAAGAAATGCTTACTGCATATTCGTTCATATTTAATATGAACTGGGTCATTTCGTTTGAAATCTTATTCTTTACATAGTTGTTCATTTACTTTAGGGAACACGTGGAAAATTATATTTTTTCCAGGTGTGTTTCTATCAGATTTTTTGCAAATTGCAATCGCACAAACTGGCATTTCATAAATAACTTTAAATTTCTATAATTCACGAAACTGAGAAAAATCCTTATAGGAAACAAAGAATGTCTTGGAATATGTCACAAAAAAGAATGCTTGAATATTAGTTAAAGTTAGTTAGACCAAACGCTTTGTTCTTGAAGTAAAAGCTCAAGCTTTGCACCACCGTGACGCCACAGGCGAAAATCAGAGGTTTGGCGTGACGAGTGTTTCTTCAAAGGAGTGAACTAGCCCTTCTATTCTCTTTAGCTCTGCTATTTATGTGAATTAAATTCGCTCATTAGATTACTTCTGTCTTTTAGTCTAGATTTGTATGTAGGCTGGTATTCTTTTTAAAATGAAATCCTAGAGACATGCAACATATACAACCTGTAAATCCTTTAATTTATCTACATTTCATTCAACTCGTATGCTTATTGATTCGATCTACATCTGTTTTAAAGATGATATATATACACTGGTGTAAGAAATAAAGAGAATTTTCAGACTAGGTCGATTATCTCTAGAACTACTGGACCGATTTTAATGGAATTTGAGATGTGCATACATTGATACAATGCAAAACCATTCAACAATTAATTGTTATACATACGCAAGATCATGCGTACCACTGGTTGGAGTCGAAGTAATGCAACAGCCGTTGCCGAATAAATAAATTAAAAAATGGGTTAACAGGGAGTATGATCCCCTCTTACAGATATGAAGGCCTTGCAGCGTCATTTCATACTTGAAATAAGGCAGTTTATCATTTCTTGTGGTGATTGTCCTGTGGCAATTTCATACCTTCCGACTCCAACGAGTGTTACGCACGATGATGCTTGTGTATTACAATTGTTGAATAGTTAGTTGTTTCGTATTGTATCAATGTATGTGCGTATCAAATTTCATTAAAATCAGTTCAATAGTTCTAGAGATAATCAACAAAGTCTGAAAATTCTCCTAATTTCTAACACCAGTGTATATATTAACATATCTTTGTAAAATAAAGCAACTTTTTTTTTTTCTTTAAGTGTTCAAATAGAAACTTATTTCATTTTATTCCGTAAACGTAAGAGTTTCATAGATTCTACTTTATTTTGAATTCATGAAATAGTATTTGAATATGTTTTTATAAAGTAACTCAAAAATAATGATATTTTTCATCTTGGAGAGGAAGATTAAATGCAATTTAGTTTATCTGGAGATAAATTTAACTAAACTTTTTAATTTAGTTCAGTAAATATAAAAAGGAATTCACATTTAAAGAATTTACTTTTCGAGGTGAGATTAAATTTAGTTTAATTCCGTTTAATGCGAAAATAAGGAATAAAAGTTTAAATTTTCTTTAAGTTTCAAGAAGAGATTATATTTTGTTTAAATATATATATAATATGTGTTAAACCATGTTTGGTTTTTCCGCATGGTGTTTATGAGTGTAGTTATTTATTTTTTAATAAATTAAATTATAATGTTAAGTAAAAGATATTGAGAAGACTTAGTAAATTTTTACCTAAAATTTTGCTAAATTTTACCTAAATAAAATCATATTGTATATATGTTTGTAAATAATACTAAAAAGTTTTCTCAGTTCAGTTTAACATTTAGAAAAATTGAAACTATTAATTAAATTTTAGTTAAATTTAGTCTTACGTAAATAAAATTTATTATAGAGACTATTGTTCTTTTGGTAAAAATATAATGAATTTCGAGTAATTATTTTCACAAAAGAATAGTTTTATAAAATGCCTTCTATATTCATAAATTAATTTGGATTGTGATAAAACTGAAATTATTTATTTCTTTGAAAGTTTCTTGTTAATAAACCATGCAGTAATGATTAAATTGGGAGCTTTGATGCTTCTTTTTATTTAAATGAATTATTTAACTATTTGAAGAGTTGACGTATTTAAAATTTCTTAAAGTTTTATTATAATAATTTCGAACAAATGTTCAGTTTAAAGTAGTTTTCTGATGGTTTTGATATTATTTCGAAAATATTGCAAAAAATGTTTCATTATTATTTTAGAATACTTTAGAATATTTTAGTATATTCTAGATATACACTGTATTCTCTCAGTATTCACTCTGGATAAACACTATTCTGGATACGCAGTGTCACTACACTGTCAAAAGTTTTGGTGTATAGTTTCTACCAGTTATAGCGTAGAAGTAAACTATAAATTTTTTAAAGTGCATTTAGTCACATTTCTTATTTATCTTTTCACTTATTTATCTTTTCATTTATTCATTTTCTGACTGTTAACTTACTGATAGTTTCAAGTGCATTCGATTCAAATTATAGATTTATTGAAAAAAATATTCCCCTAAAAAAATCAAGCACATTTTCAGTAATATATTCGCACTAATTATTTTAAAACAGTTGCTATTTTGCAAATTTTATATTACTTTTTGCAGGATAG
Source organism: Parasteatoda lunata (assembly GCA_949128135.1). Classification (NCBI taxonomy): domain Eukaryota; kingdom Metazoa; phylum Arthropoda; class Arachnida; order Araneae; family Theridiidae; genus Parasteatoda; species Parasteatoda lunata. The sequence goes on along the minus strand of OX421976.1, from coordinate 11,930,801 downwards.
CTACAGTTCTATAATTAAAAATGTATTTAGTTTACCTCAATACTAAAAATGGTGACAACTAGGCATCAAAATTTTTAATAGTGTAGAAACTGTTAGAAACAGGGGAAAAATGACTAAGGATTATAATTCCTATATAATTCCTATAAATGGACTAAAGACCTGTATTTAGTCCATATATAGAGATATTTTTTTATTTATATTGATAGGGAATATCTAACAAAAGTTTAGATATTTCAACAGATAACGGATGGTAGCTAAACTGTCACTTTTAAGTCAATCTGCATTTTTATCACAATTTGTGTGTTTGGTTAAGAAATAATGTTTCTATATATAATCAAAATTGCAAGAGCCACTCGCTGTTTTGGGGTTCAACTTTACATTCAATTTTTTGTTATCGCTTAAGATCTTGAAATTGCAAAGGTGTGTAGAAAAATGTAAAAAGGACTTAGATTGAATAAAAATTTTTTAAAAAAACTGTTAACTATTCAACGTGTAGTAAAAAATACTATGCGGACCTCAAAAATGTTTCTACAGAGTTCAAATTCTGATTACTGAAAGAGTCATTTTTGTGTATGAACTGAATTGAAATTTTACGTGCTTTATTTGCGAATTATTTCTTACCTTTTTATTTTTCGGTACATTTTTATGTGTTGCGAAAAACAATAAGACTTACAAAGGTTTATAAACAAATGAACAAGGATTACAATATAATTAATAAAATTAAGATTCAGTAAAATTAAGATTATTATTTCGAAAACTATCAACTGTTAAACTTGTAATAAAAAACATATTTTCCGATCTACTTCCCACTGAAGTGCAACAATAATAAATGAATTCAACGTGCTTTCATTTATAAACTTAAAGATAGGTTGTGCACCTGTCACCGTTTATTTAATACACAAGAGATCTTCGGCCGGTGGGATTCGAACTCACATTCTCACAAACACGAGCCCAACTTCCTAACCAACCACGCTATCCCGGCCAAAATTTTCATCGTAAACTCATGACATTAAATAAAAATATTCATTTTTTATATTTCATGAAAATAGCAATTTTAAAAGCTTGAATACAAATAATAATATAAGTTCATTCCGACTTAAATTCATAAACAATCTCATCTTTCTCCAATTTATTTTTTATTCTTTATCTGTTTCACACACAAAAGGATTTGAGCGACGGTTTTTAATTAAATCTCTTGCGTATCTAGTGCGGACTGTAAGTGTTTGAAATTTTAGTTTATGAAAAGCATAAAGTAGTATGCAATTAAAATGAATAAAGGAATAAGCTGTGAAATGAAGGGGAAAAAAATTTTTGAAATGGAAGAGGAGTCAAAAATAGAATCAATTTTTCTTTATTATTTGAATATTTTAATGCATTCTTATTATGTCATTTTAAACATTAAAATGGTATTGATTTGTTTTAAACTTTGATAATTCAACTAAGTGTACTGTCGTGCAATTGAAAAATCAGCACAAACAACAAAATTTTCAATATTTTTTATTTGGAATCTTTGTATGGTAAGCTTTGTATATTAGCAAAAAAAATTTTTTTTCAAAAATAAATTTGGTGTCATCAAATTTTTGAAATTTCAGTTCAGGGTTCATAGCTTAGCAATTGAAGAAAAATAGTTGTCAAGCCATTTTTCCCGAAATCAATCATGATGTACTTACGTTGTTTTTTCAATTGCACGGCAGTATGCAAGTTTACTCCAGTAGATTATTAGTTATACGTGGCCGGGATAGCCTGGTTGGAAGGGCGCTGGACAAACGATTGTGAGAGCGGGAGTTCGAATCCACCCGGCCGTAGACTACCCATGTAATAAATGGTGACTGTTGTACGTTAAATCTGTCACGTTACTATGTCCTCCATGTTCCCATAACAAATCAATACCTCTAAGAGTACTAAATTGGAGATTAATGGTTCTCTGGTTCAGGTCAAAATTACGATCTGTGGATGAATGAATGGATGTATGTATGGGTTCGCCTTATAAACGGGTGCGACGTATGGGTGTGGCAGAAGTCGAATTCTTGGCCATAGTTTGTGCTACTGGAAAGCAAGAACAATCGCACCCTCTCTACCTTAATGGCCGACGACAACAATAACATTAGTTATACGTATTTAAATAAAGTTCTTTTCAAATATTTTTGTTTTCAATTTTAAATGCAATTTTTCTGTATTCTTAAAAATGTTAAGAGCGTTTATTATTCTGGAGAATCTGGGCGGTTTTTTATTTCTTAAAGACAAGAGTAACTTTGGAAAATTTGCTTTTAATACATTTTAAAGTTTTAGTCCATTACATTGTAAAAAAAAATCCGGATTAAATTATGGTATAAAGAACCGGCACTTTGGGTGCATCATCCGTAAAATCCATTTTACCGTAAAATATTATACTGTAATTTTATATAATAGGAATGATTCAGTGACTGCACGATAATTATTGCTGTAAAAATTACGGTGTATCGGAAGTTTACGGTAAGAATGGATTTTACGGTGCTTATTTCAGTAAGTTGATCCGGAATTTTTTACAGTGTAATCTTGGATGTTTGTCATTGAATCTTATTTCAGGTGCCGTCAATTAAGTGCCATCATATTATTTGCAAGGTATTCACTCAGTTCTTTTGTATATGATGAAATAATCTCTCGGTTTTTCATTCTTAGTTCTCATTAATCAGTTTAGTTTTTATTTTGTGGAGGGCTTGTGAGTTTTGTTAAGGGGGATTAATTTGATTACAGTATGACTTTTTATTCCGTAAAACGTTTTGGTAAAAAGGGATTTTTCAGAGTAGCTTTTTAATTTCAGAACATTTTATATGAGGTTTAAAACATCGTGAACTGGATACTAAAGAGATGGTTTATTTATGGAAAGTATAAAGAAAGACACAAAAGAAAAACGTATTAAAAATTGAAGGGGGAGTTAGCTACCATTCCGATTTGTCTGACTAGTTCCTATTACTATTTTGATTATTTTTCCTTTTTTAACAGTAAATAGTGGTTATTTACAGTAGGGTCATCAAACTCTACTTATTAAGTCTTTTGTATACTCTATGAAGTTATAAAATCGCCGGCACTCTGAAAAAATACGGCACTCAGGATGCCGGTATTTTTTACCGAAAAATCCATCTTTACAGGAACATGTTACGGGACAAAAAATCTAATACCCTTAGTGTTTTCATTATAACAGTTTCTATTTTTTCTTTAAAATGTGAATTTACTAAAAAAAAAAATGTAACGAGTGAAAATCGTAAAAATAAACTAAAAATGGAGCCCATCATTCACCAAGAGAACATGTATATTCAAAAGGGTATTTTTGTTTATTAAAAAAGGTTTTATTAAAAGCGTGAGAAAAATTAAAGTGTCTGTGTATCCTATCAAAATTTTAAAGTGTGTATTTTTTCCGCTATCGAGAATACGATAAATCATCGATTGCTGCTCATTTTCGAAATTTTTTGGACACGGATTAAATTTTGGCAACGCGAAAGTTATTTTCACCACAGTCATATCAGCTCATCTTGATGCCTTGGAATCTTGCTTCATTCTTATGAATGCTGATTCCCTTGTTAAAGACATTAGCTCCTCACCACCTCTCCATAGCGTGGGGAAAGGTATTTAACCCTGATGTGCCCCTCATGACTACAGTATCTCGTTCTGATTTTTCATCTTCATTTCTGTTTCAGTCTCGACTACTGAGGTTTTTCTAGTTTATCATCCTTTTCAATTTTTATTATTATTATTTTTCTAGTTTTCGTTGGCAATTTTATGTTTTATGTTTCAAACTTTTGTTTTATCTTGTTCACGTTTACCAAGTCTTGAGAATGGGGAACTATTTTTTTGAGCTATTGAAATTTGTCAACCTTTATTTTTATTAGCATATTTTGTAAGCTAATGAAATTTTATAATCAAGTATTTTCTTACAGCTTCATTTCCTTTGGGTTATTTATTTAATGTTCAAGTTATTGAAGCATTTATTATTAAGTATTAAAAGAAGAATGCATTAAAAAAAAAGGAATAGGTTCAGAAAAAAATAGAGAAAATTTATTTTCCATAGGTCAATGAGTAAGTATACTACATCTGTTTCTGTTATTAAATATACATTAAAATCAGAATTTACTAAATAATTGATTGGAGCAAAGGGAGGTAAATGAGAACTTTCGAAACTAAACAAATAAAGCTATTTATTAAAATTATTATTATTTATGCATTCGAAACAGAAATTACTAAAGTAACGAGGCAAAATAATATGATTCTAACTAAACTTATAATGATAATTATTGTTAAGTGTTATTATATGTGTATTAAAATCAGAAATCACAAAAATGAAGCAAGTAAAATGCTAAAGAATAAAATTAAAAGAGAGCATCCGCAACTCAAAGGAAAGGGTATGTTTTATTTTAAATTTTTATTATTTATGTGTTATAATCAGAATTTACCATAAAATGGGAAAAATCAAAAGTTAAAAAAAAAGAGGATGTACAACTCAAAGAATGAAATTTTGTTTTTATTTATGTATTATAATCAGAATTTACCAAAAAATTAGCAAATCAGAAATAAAAATATAAAGTAAAAATAGCACCCATAACTCAAACAGAGAATACACTTATTAAAATTGTCATTATTTATGTCTATATAATCAGGATTTATCAAAACAGCAACGAGTTAAAAGGGGAAAAAATGAAGTATATAATATTAAACGAAAAAATATATTTATCAAAACTTTTATTTATACATTAGAAGCACAATTTACTAAAAGAGACTAAAAAAAGCTTTTTTTTTAAGAATTGAATTTGTTTATTAAAACGGTTGTTATTAATGCATATAAGTTTAAATTTAACTTACTAAAAAGTGACTAATGAAAACTGAAAAGTGTTATTTAGAAATAAATTAAATTTCAAGGTTAAGTAAGTAAGAAGAGCACATTATATCGAGTAAATTTGAATGAGTGTTACATTTGGAAGAAATTTAAAACTTCAAATGGAAGAAAGATGGGAAGATTTATTATTTCCTTTTATCAAAGAAAAATGAGAAAGGGAAACTACTTAAACAATCATGCATTGTCATTGGTTGTCTCAGATGAGACCATCTTTCTAAGTCGAGTTCGGGTTATTTCGAGTAAAACTTTTATACCAACTGTAATAGATTTCTGTATATTTCATATAGAAAAAAGCAGGGTGGGAATATTTTGAGGACTTTCACATCGAAATTAGATGTTTTATGAACGGTGAGCAAAATAAATAAATAAATAAACGTACCGACCAGAAAAACTTTTGATCTAATGATCGTATATTCACATTTTAGGATTCAATCTTAATGGTACGAGGGGGTGTTCTCAAATATGATAATTAATTAGTGCTTTACGATATTTGCAATTGCGAAATCAGACACAAAAACGTACTTTATCTGAATCGAATCTCTGGTCGAATAATTCCTCAAAAAACCAAATTTAAATATACGATTTGTTTTCAAAATTCGATTTCTCATGAACAATACGATCGACTTCGCTCAAATTTCGTATTTTTTCATGTACAATTACATTCTTAAAAATGATGTATACCTTTACAGTTTAAAATTTTTCTAACAATTATTAAATAAAAAAATAATAAAATAAAAATATCTACTAAAAATTATTTTCTGCGTGGAATAAGCTTTTGATAAATGAATTTTATAATTGTGAGTAATTTTTTTTTGAGCTATGTCGAAACACGCAAAAAATAAAAATTAACATTAAGGGGTTGAAACTTTGGACTGCTCTCTTGACTAAACTATTTGGAAAATAATTCCCAGGTTACCCCTTATATTTCGAGAATTTGAATCTATCAAAATCCATCTAATCTGAATCTATCGAAAACAGATATGTTTATTCAGAAAAAGTGCGTTATTGTGTTTGATTTCGTAACTTTAAATATTGCCTGCCCTAATTAATTAGTATATTTTAGGTCACTCTCGTGAACCATTAATATTGAGCCCTAAAACGTAAAGATACGATCATTAGATCAAAAGTTATTCAGTGTTTTTCTATTTTTTAAGCACTGTTCTTCTCTATTTTATATTATTTATTAGCTAGGGTTTTTAAGTATATTTTTGAATTTTCAAACAATTTTGCCAAAGTTTTAGTACGTAAAATCGGAATCTTGTTTTTTCAATAAAAAAAAAAACAAAAAAAAAAACGTTTGTTTATAGCAGAAATTTTGTATGCCGTAAAATTACCCTGAGACGTAAGGAAAGAAAATTTTATGTTCTGAATAGTAAACATAAATGCTTTTTATAGCTCTCGAAATCGATCTTAAAGTCTAATTCACACAGACTGAATATACATTTATTTTTTAAATAAAAAAAACTACGTGATTCGTTTAAATTATTTCAACTTCAATTCGCAACACCTTTTTTTGCAACTAGATTTAAAAACGAATTGTACATTAATGTTGGAAATATATTTCAGGGTATATTAAACGTTCCCCAACCAACAAACTATCACTAGAATATATTTTGTGGAAAATTAATTTTTGTAACTTATTACACGTTACTTATTACTACATAGTTACTATATACAGTAGTTATAGTTACTTATTATTACACATTGCTTATTACTTATACTTTTGCTGTAAGCGAAATTTCATCACACGTTATTTGATTTTATTAAAAGTCATTAACTTATTTAAATCATGCAAACAAAAACTCATTAATAAATAGTAACAATATTATATCCCAGTTTTAAGGTAAACATAAAGTCCTAAAATATAAATTCACGAAAAACGAATTCCTCGCGGGTAAAAAAATTCGAGTAAAATGACATTTCTGGTAAAAAAACAAATAAATAAATTCTAGTTAATAAAACCATCATATACAGTATTTAAACCATTCATTTGATAATTTTTCCATTCGTAAATGGTTTTTATATGCCATGCTTTAAGGTATCATGATAAAATTACCAAATTCGCCAAAATTTTTACACACTAGAAAACCATATTTTGTTAATTTAAATTATTACCAAAGTTATTACCAAAGGGCATCGGTAAAAATTACCGAGCTTTTAGGTGAATCCTTAGTGCCCAGAAACTCTGTGAATTTTTACCATATTCTGGTAGTTTAGACCATACTTTTCTCTCAGTGTTTTTTCTCTGTTTTTAAAATCTAAGTGCGAGTTACTTTCGAACATAAAAATTTCTAAGAAGAGTGTGTTCCGATGTCTGAATTACTTTGCTTTTCAAAAATAATTGACTGAAAAGTTTTTTTCAATAATCTATACTTTGTTAGAAGATTTTTCGGAAATTCAGGTTCTGTAAATTTATTTCCAGAATTTGTGTGCCTTGCATTTTCACCTACGTCTTTATTTATTATTTTTATATAATTTTCTTATTAAATACTAATTATTAATCGAAGTGAATTTTAATTTGATGGGTTCAAATATTAACGGTATCAAAAATTTACGTCACTCCAAATCTATGTACAGTTTTTTCTTATTGTTCGAAACATAGAAAAAAATAAGATAAACCTTTGGCAGACTATAACCTCAAAATTATTTTTTATTAAAAATTTTGTTAAAAATTGTAATTAAATGGGGAAAACATAGAGCATCTATTTAAAATTTTGCGTTTAATATATTATCTTTAGTATCATACTCAAGCTTGCAAAACCACAAACTTTAAATTAAAACATATTTAAGCAGTTTTTGATACTTCACATATTTTTAATCTTTTAAAACCTCCGATTTGAAAAAAGATAAATTAAGATACATAATTTTTACATAAACACATACATTTAAAATACATATTGATGAAGTAATATACATAATTTCAATAGCTCAGATAATAAAAAGTAACATTATAAAATCAAAAATTTATTAAAAATTGGTTTGTTGCATTTCTACGATATTATGCAAAATGACAAAGCACTATTGCGTTTCTGCAACATTTTGAAAAATGACATAAACATTCAAATATTCAAATATTTCAATTCAAGTCATTTATTTCAATTCAAAATTTTTAATTTGACTAATGAAACTGAAAAAAAAACATGTGCAGTTTTGTGATCAAATTGAACTTCAATTCTAAAAATCACCTCAGTATCACCATGTTGTAGGAAAAAGTGTAACAATATGTGTCCAGACCATAGTCACAGGATTGCAATAATTGCTGAAATCGTCTTTCAAAACTCTCTTGTAGTTTCTACTGCCACTTGCCAATATCAGCAAGCCTGCTTGGGAGACCAAGCTTGCACCTAAATCAAGTGAATTGAAAGTGATCCATTCCACTTCACCGATGACGCAACCTTTATGCGTCATTGGGAAGGTAAATAAGCAAAATGTTCGTTTTTGGGGAACAGAGAATCCCAAATTTATTGACGATCGCAATGCTCGAATACGCCATTTAGGAAGAGACCGGTTTCATGCCTTAGGCCCTTCTCCCTTCCCTCTCCTCCTTTTTTCAGTTGCATAAGAATGTACTACGATATTTTCCATTTTTATTTAATAAAAATATTTTTTAAAATTTCCATGATGCTTTTCTTTAAAACTATGTTTAATGTAGTTTTTAGTTCCGTATAGTTTTCTAACTTAAAAGATTTTAATCTATACGAAAATCAAGAGAGAAACTAACGTACTTCCTTCCTCTATGACTCTCCACACGCTAATCGGGAAAGCATGCGAAGTGTCGTCATAGGTAGAGAGTTCTGCTCTACGCCACCTGCAGCCCATTTCGATCACCAATAGAGCAAGACGTGCGAGATTCCTCTAAGGTAAATATGTTCTACGCAATGTCCAGAAAGAAACTGTTTGGCCACTGCTATTTTTCCAAAAGCAACGGGAGCCATTCATTTGGATATTTTAACTCTTTGGTTGAGGCCACAGTTGTAGGACGATATTGATAGCTTCATTCTCCAATTAAATGGTGCACCACCACACTGGTCGGTCTAGGTGCAAAATTGCCTTGATGAATATTTCCCTCATCGATGGATTGGACGAGCCGTGAACTACAACAAGTTCCTTACCCAATGGCCAACCAGAAGTCCTGACCTAACCCTTAATACCTCATTATTTATTCCTGTAGGGTTACGCAAAGAAAAAGGCATTCATCCATTCCTGTTTAATCTAGCTGAGCTGAAACAGCGTACCACAAATATTGTAACGTGCGTTTGGGTGGAAATGGATTGCCGGCTTGATGTGTATCGCGTGACTAGTCGATCACGCATAGAAAATATGTGATTGTCCCTAACAAAAGTTTAAAGTAATCTCAGACAATTCTGTTGCAAATAACATATAATATCTTACATTATTCTTTATTTATAAGGCATTATAATTGTATACTTTATGAATTACACTGAACTTGTTTTTTTTAATTAGATATGTTTATTACAATACATTAAAAAACAGAAAAAAAACGAAATAGTTTTTTTATAAAAAACAACCATACGTTTGATAAACAAGTAAATGGAATAAATAAAGAAGTACGTTTAATGCTCTTTGTTTATTCACTATCTTATCTTTAGTGATATTTCCTCTCCATTGAATTATTGACTATACCATCTAACGAGCTTCCGTTTGGCCACTTAAGTAATAAATAAAGAATTTACTACAGACTTCTTGATCGCTTCCTATAGTAATCATGATATTCTTAGGAAAATAGTCAGGTAAAACAAAACTTTATTCTGAAGAATTTTAGCTATAAATGGTTCTTACAGTAGATATGTACTCGAGAATGTGACAGAGTATACCCTTTAAAACTTTTGATCTTTATAGGAAATTAAATGTAAGTTGTTGTTTTTTTAATTTGACTAAATTATTTTATGACAAAGATTTCAGTGAAAAACTTTAAATTTGAATCATAGAAAGCATGCTTTTAAAGAGACAACCTAGTATAGAGAACTTTTAAGTAAAATATAAGTGCAAAAATGTTGCGCAGTTTAGAATGCGTCAAATAAAAATGTTGTTTTGTTGTTTCTAATGACACTAGGACAAGCTCGCCAGCCATTGCCCTTTTGTGAATTAAATCATGAAGGTGTGCCTTCCGTTTGACAAGAGAGCACCACATGGGAGAAAGTACTCTTTGCTCAGAACCCCACGAATAGATGGCAGCACTACTCATTCGTAAGGCCACTTCCGATTTAAACATAGATCTGAAAGGGAAGGAAATTTTATCCAGATCTCTGTACCTATTTTGTTGTTCAGCAACCAACCACAGGACTTTCGATTCCACAGATTTTACAAGAACGTATATCGCATTTACTCAGTGGGTCTTAGTGGATAGACTCCACTAAGACCCGACCTAAGGATTGGATCCCGTCCCCTACATAGCAGAATATGTTTTTCTAACCACAGGGCTGCCACGGCCTCTAAATAAAAATGTTTTTATAGTAGTGTTTTAAAAATTTCACAAAATGGGGAACTTTTTAAAGCCTAAAAGTCCACCAATAAATTCTTTGATTTAGAAATGTTTTTTTTTAAAGCGATAAACGAATAAAATTTATTGAACCGAATATAAATGAACCAAATAAAATCGAATATAGGGTAAACCAACCAGTGAAGGAACACTACCCAGTGAAGGAACATTTCAAATATATTGATTAAAAATAAGAATTTGAAAGTTTTTCTTTAGATTGATTGGTAACAGTAGCTTACTTCCAAACAATAGGAAGTCATCTAGCAATGTTTTGGATTCCCTGGTCGCATAGACTTCTCTGGAAAATTTTTTGAATTTTGGATATGAATCATTATCATCACATTGGATATGAATCGAATATAAATTTATCGAATAAGTTCCAATCAAATTTTAATTAAAATATTATCAAAAGGCCGAAAGAAATGTAATCGAATTAAGTCTAATCGAATTTTAATAAATTATAAATATTTAAATTAAATGAAATGAATATTAACAAATCAAATATAACAGAACCGAATACAAACTAGTTGAATATATAAGAATCCAATTTTAAATAATTTAAATATTATTAAAATTTCAACCAAATGTATGCAAATTGAATAAGTGAATTTAAATTAATTAAGCATTGAAAAAATAAAAGGAACTGAATATTAACGAAACAAGTATGAACAAATTTATATAAATTATAAATAGTTGAAATTAAATTCATTAAATATAAATGATTTAATCTAATCTAAACTAAAAGAATGAACATGAATAAAATATTAACTGAAATAAAAAATATTGAATTGACGAATGGAATGTAAGAGAATCAAATGTAATTGATTGAAATCGAATTAATATAAAATAAAATTAAATAAATTGAACGAAAACGAATTAAACAAAAATAAAAGAGAATGTATAAAATAGAATATATAAAAGCATGGAACCAAATATAATATTTATAATAAATTAAAAATAATATTGCAGTAACAAACTGGATGTATACGAATCAAAAATATTCGAATTAAAACAAGTTATACAAAGAGAAAATGAAACGAAGCGAATATAAACTAGTGGAATGTAAACAAAACGAGATATAATCGAATTCAAATATACTAAATATATAAAATTTAAAGGAATTGAATAAAAATTATCGAATTTGAATCTATTAATTGTATCAACATTTATGGGAATTAATTTTTTTACCTATTCTATTTTTATAATTTTGTTAGGGATTTTTAAAAACGCTACTTGTATTTGCTTCCTATGAAATCACAGATAAAAATACAACTTATTGAAGTGAATGCAATTATTGTTTTACTCCAAAAACTTTGATTTTGAATAATTTACTTAAGAGATAAACATTTTCATATTTTAAAGTATTATCATGATCAAATAGGGGTTTAATTAGATTGAAAATAAAGTGTAAAAAGAATTAAATTTTAAAAAAAACTTAAGTTCACGTTAACTTTCCTTTCCTTTTGAAAATTATGAAAATTGATTTGAATTTTTGATAACAAACTTACCACTTTCCAGCATAAGATGTTTCATGGATTTATTACACAATACAAAAAGTAAATATTATTTCAAAATATTTGAACAGTGGCTTCCTTTAAGGCATAGAAAAAATTTTTAAAAGCGCGAAAGAGAGACCGATGCTTCTCATTTTCCTTCTTCTGAAAATTTTAGTCTTAATTGAAAATTGAATTTTATTGAAAATAAAAATGAACTTTCTCTTATCATGCATATTATAATGTAGAAAGTTGCTTATGAAAAAGGTAATAGAAGTTACTTCAAAATATTTGGATAGTACCTTTATTTAAGGTATTAATAAAGGTATTATTTTAAATGCACAAAAAATACACCACTGACTCTTCACTTTCATTTTATACTTTATTTTGATATTTTACTTTGCTTAAAGTTTGTGCAATTTCAAAAAATGTTTTCAAAGTAATACACACATGATTGGATTAAATTGAATAAACAGTGGAAAATTATTGCAATTAAAACCTAATTTAAATTTAAAAAGTACGATTCATAAATCCAGCTACATTGCTTGTTATTTTTATGTAGTTGTTGTCGTCGGCAATTAAGAAAGAGGGTGTGTGATTTCTCTTGTTTCCCAGTGGCGCCATCTATAGCCAAGAATTGCCATATACATACGTCACACCCGTTTATAGGCTGAACCCATTCATACATCCATTCATTTATCCACAAATCGTAATTTTGACTTGAATAAGAGAACGATCAATCCCCAACTTAGTACCCCCAGAGGTACTGATTTGTTATGGGAACATAAACGACTTTGTGACCCGTCAGATTTAACGTGCACCAGTTACCAATTACTACACGGCTGGATTCTAACTCCCGTTCTCACAAACGTCAGTCAAGCGCCCTGCCAACTAGGCTATCCCGGCCTGTTATTCGCATAAAATTTAAAGTTTCTATAAAAACATTAAGCCCCATCATTTGTAAATTTTTTTAACGTCATGTCCGTCTATCATATATCCTATTTTGTGAACAACTTTTTTTATTGATTCTGGAATTGGATATTAGAGCATTTTTAACCCATATACTTCAGGGTTTTGTCTGGAACCATTGAATTATAAATATTCAATAACTAAAATTAATTGATTGAGGTGAAATCATTTTAAGTAATAAAAAATTTAACTAAATTTAAATTAATGAAAATTACAGTTAATTGAAATACTTAATAATTAATCTGAAAATTAAATTATAAGAAAAAATAATTTAATTAATCATTAAAAATTTATTTTAATAGTTAAATTAATATAAAAAGTTGAAACTAAAATTAAACAAATCTAACTAAATTTAAAATTGAAATTAATTTAGACTTTGAAATGTGAATTATGATCGAAAAGTTAAATTATTCTCAATTAAATTAAACAAATGAAAATGAGAATTCATTAAACGTGAAATTTAAAATGGTATAAAAACTAATTTTGTAAACCTCAAATTAATTTTTATAAAACAAAGCGCAAATAATAGAAATATCATTACATTATCAGTGTAACTTACATTTTCTTTTATTAGTAATTCATCCTCATTCCTAGACTCAATTCAAATATTAAATACTAATTCTGAGAAAATAAATTGAAAACATAAAACTAAGTAAAAAAAGGACTCGAAATAGATGAACGATTGCAGAAAATTCGATTTATTTGAAAATAAGAATTTAAATCTGAGTAAAAGTTAAATCATCTTGCATACTAATAGCATGTTATTATAACAATTGAAATTCGTTTTTTTAAAACTAGTTTTGGCGCAATATTTTTAAATTTAATTTGCTAAAAACTAAGTAAAGTAATAAAATAAATTTAGATCTAAGACAGAGACAAATGTCGTCTTTCTAAGCATTTTTTTACCGGCAAAAGCCCGGAGCAAAAATTGACATTTTTTCCCCACTATTGAGGCATTATGACATGCGCTTCCTGCGCTGCTTAAACGCACCCACGTGTTGATTGTCACGTAGCTCACCAATAAATCCGATTTGTCTTGTCTTTTCACTAAAGGCTTGGCTAACCTCCAGACATAGTTCAAAACTTTTTCTTTTCTGAAAAGACGGCTGAAATTTCGAACCAAACGATATTACAAGAGCTTGAATTGAAGTGAATGCAGCAGCGACGAAGAAATGAAGTGAAAAGGAAAGGAAGGAAGGAGATAAGTTCCGCCGCTGCAGCAGATGTCGAAAAGGAAAAAGTTGGTCATTGGTAGCTTCTTCTTTTGGAGGAATGACCTTCTCCTTAATTGCACCCGAAACTACAAATAAAAACAACTTTTGAAGAATGAAAAGAAAAATCCCTTTTTCATTCATAGGCAATTCGGTTAAATTTTTACGGATGGATTTATTCGTACTATAATTTGGGTCATATTCACATTTATAAAGTGTTGTACACTGGAAAAATGTATTTCAATGTAATATCAATTTAGGTGACCGATAAATGTTCAACTGTAACAACTAAATTTATTTAACCTACAATTATTCAACTAAAAGAACTAAATTTACTTAAATAACTGTTAAACTATGATGTCTAACTAGGCGCATGCGTCGTTTTCTGTGGAACTAGAAATGTTATTTAACCCTTTTTTAGTGCAACGCAGCCAGTCGGGTAACATTAATTCAACAAATGTTACAAACCACTAGAAATATTAAAGAAATTGCTTTTAAAGGTTTATCAACAAATATTCTATAAACAACAAAGATCTGTTACTTCATTTAAAATGTCCTGTCTAAGCTCACACCACACTTGCCAATGTTCTGCCAGATTAAAATTTTCAATTCATGTTCATGTTTACTTCAGAATTCTTTTATTGCTTGCCATGAAAATTTTTATCTACTCTATCAATAACAAAAAGATTTCTAAACTAATGAATCTTGATTAAATTATGAATATTGTCAACTTTTTTAGTTGCTATTTTGCTATTGGTATAATAGCGTTTTAATCCGGCGATTGAGCAGGGTCAAAACATGATCCCTATTAAGTCGTAATTCGATTTTTGGGGTTAATGGCGGGTTGCGGTGACTCCTAGCAATAACTGCTTCCAAATCGTGGTGGCTCAGGGAATAGAGCGTTCCAACTTAAATGAGATGAACCATGTTCAAATATTAGTAATGACTGGTCCATACGAAATCCGCACCCGGCTTCCATCGACCCCAGTGCTGACGTAAAATATCCTCAGTGGTAGACGGATGATGGATGAGAGTCCTCTTGCCGTTGGGCTGATCATGAAAAGCTTTCGTTTTTTTCCTCTCCATGTAACGCTTATGCGAGTTTCAACAAATAATCCTCTATAAACATTAGTTTTTCCTAATGCTTGATCCAGATAACCACGAAATCTTTCCTTTTATATCCGTCGTTGAACAGCTGACCCAATTTAGATTGTACAACTACCAATGTTCAACCCCGTAACCTTATGATTTTGAACCCAATCTAGAAGACAAAGGAACTCCTGAATCAAGTATTGTGAGAAATTTTCTATCGTGGTGGACATTTTGAGGAAAACCAAACTTCGAGAGGAAAACCACGATTTGCCCGACGGCAAGGGTATTCTAACTCATGATCTGTGTACCATTGAAGATATTTTACGTCACCACTGTGGTCGGTTACAAGCCGAGAGCAGAATTCGCATCAACCAGCTATCGTTGAGATTTGAACCTAGGACACCTCATTGGGAGACGGACGCTCCATCCTCTGCGGCTCAACGTTGAACAATTCACTTCGCAGCCTAACATATTCACTTTGAAAAAGAAATATTAATTCAATTTTTCTATTTCTGCTGTTTGTTATTTCTATATTCCATTCAACTACAAAGACCTTTCACGGTTAGCCTGACACTCCAGGAGTTCCCTTTGTCTTCTGTTTTCGGTTCAAAAATATAGGGTTGCGGAACTAAACGTAGTCGTGAACTCAAAATTGGATCGACTGTTCAACGCCTGTTATTAAATTATATAAAAATGTTCCCTGTTGGGTTGACTATATTGTCACAACCACCTACAATGAACTCGAATTATTTATAAATACGAATTGGAAATTTTTTTTAAAGATTTTATGTACCAGGATATGATTTCTTCTGGCATTCCAGCTTTAAATCTAAGTAATAACATTGATATCTCTGATCTTTTCTAAAGAGGATTATGACGAACGTTGTGTCATCCATCTATAAACATTACGAAGTCCCATCTTTTTCTATTCAAGAGGAGAAGAAATTATCTTAGCAAATCAGGAATGGGGTCAAGATGATGCTTTTACTTGGGTGTGGTGGTGTAGAAAAGGCAATGATCGTAAGTTGGGGTCTTTGTATTGTCGGCTGTCAAACTTAATTGCTTGTGTAAGCAGAGGAAACGTGCGGAAGTTTTAGGAAAAAAAAGTAGGCATCATGTTCCGGGATATTGATGAATAACCTTATACAAACTTTCACATACGTTCAGTTTTTTTCCACCATCATTTAATTAATAAGATTAAATTTCACTACTTTCTAAAATGTCTAAAATGTTAGATTTATTTAGTACTTTAAAATGTACAGTAATGTATTATTCAATATTTAATTAAAAAATTAAACACTTTAATGTATATGTTGAAATGTGAATGACCGAAATCATGAGAATGTCGACCTTCACCGGTGAATGTCAACAAACACATAATCACTTTGGTGAATGTCCGAAATATTTGTTATATCCGATTTTATATTATTTTATTCGTTGATATTGTTGTATTTATTCGATAGTTTAATCTGTGCTGAGGATAGATTAGAAGAAACATCAGTGTTCGGAGTACTGGTTAAATACATATTATGCAGTGGCACTTAACTAAACCTAGTACATATTTCGGACATTTATCAAAACAAACATGTGATTGTCAACATTCAGCGGTGGAAGTCAACAATCACCCATTTCGGGTCATTCACAGTAACATAGATATTAATTACGATGCCGAAATTTCTTTTTTTGTTGCATTTATTTCGAATACTTGATCTTGTCTAATTCGGGTAATTCGGTCTATGGATTCTAAAAAATGATATTTATAGTCTATTTTTGTCGAATTGTACAAGTTTAAAAACGTTATATATAACAGAGGTTAAATAAATGTTGCGACAAGTTTCTAAGGGAGTTAGGGTACATCATCAGGATTAAAATATAGCATAGGAGCCCATGCCCTGAAATATCACCATACTCGGCTAGGAGCACTTCTCTATTATAACCTGTTCCGAAGCATCCGAAGAAATAATTCAAAATAGGGAATCGCTCCCTAGTGGCGTATAACAATATTTCCTAGCATGGTTTCCTATGCTATTTTAATCTTGATGATGCGCCCTAGATCTCCTAGAAGATTGATGCAACCCCCTGTTATGCATAACGTTTTTAATCTTGAACATTTTGTCAAAAATAGGCTAATATCAATAGAAAAAAAAAGTTTTGTCAAAAATCAGTGACGTGAAATTATCCAAGATCCCTAAGTAATTTCACTCAACAGAAAAAAGAAATAAAAAAAAAAATTGACTTCGAGTTGTGTTATTGTTGTATATAATAATAATAATATTGTATATAATAGTTATTCCGCTTTTAAGAAGTTCAACACCACGAAAAATTGTTTTAAAGCCGTCGTTGAACTTCCGACCCAATTTTGGGTTTATGATCACCAATGTTCAACTTCGTAGCCTTGTAATTTTGAACCCAATCCAGAAGACAAGGGAACTCCTGGATCAAGTAGTTGAAGAAATTTGCCTTCGTGGAGGACTTTCTGGATGGAACTAACCCGCATTTGCCATGGCGTTACATGGATAGGAAGACCACTAGAACCTCTCACGGTTAGCCCGATTCCAAGGGGATTCTAACTCATCATCCGTCTACCACTGAGGACATTTCACGTCAGCACTGTGGTCGGTGACAGCCGAGTGTGGAATTCGTATCCACCTGTCATCGCTGGGACTCGAACCCCATTCACCTCATTGGAAGGCAAGCGCTTATCCTCTGAACCCTCGCGGATCAAGAAAATTTCTTTAAAATTATTACTAAGCTAATTTGGAAATTAAAATGATTACGTTTCAGTCTTATTGGGCGATGTTGAACAAAGAATTACAAAGAAAAAACACAAATGGCAGTGAAATTATAGACTATGTACAAGATTCAAATTCAAAAAAAAAAAAATAATAAAATAAATAAATAAATAAATAAATTAATCTACAGTTTTATGAAATTTCAAAAGTTGCATAGAAAAATAATAATATTTATACGATTTTAATAAAAAAATTACCTTTAAAAGATAATGAAGTTTTAAAAGATGCATTGACAAATTAAGAAAGAAGTGAATGTTTTTTAAAGATAAAACTTTGGAAAATATATAATCAGTTTCCTAATTTTGTTTTCTTTCTCCTTATAGTAATACACACTCATCTCTATTAATCCCCACTAATTTAAAAAAAAAAAATATCTTTTTCATTCTTTTATTTCACTCATTTTCATCAATAGTCAAGAAATTCTCTTAGACTGTTTTTTAAAAATCCAATCCTCCTAAAGTTAGAAACGAATGGTTTTAGGTTAAGAGTAAAGTTCCAATCAAACTCTGAAGTAATTTAACCCATATCAGAGGAAAATCTATGGCCCACCTAAGACTGTTAAAAGATCTAGCCAAAAATTATTTGAAAAAACCTAAATTATTTGAAACCTCACTTGGAACGAGTCAAGAAAACGAACAGGATACTTCAAAGGGATCAGCAATTCTTTTCTCTATCACATGTTCACCGAAAACAGGGTAAGACTGGAAATCCCTTGAATTTTTCAAATCCATATCCTAAGTATAAAAACAAGCAGTTAAATAAAAATTTAATACTAAAATTGATTTTGTTAATTTAGAATATAAATTAAGTTACGACGCGAGAGAAGATGATATAACATTCCAAAAGCGGTTTGAAATGTGTGCGTTTAGTTGCCTGTTTTATATTTCTGAAAGAATATTTATTTGCTAGCATAACACTCAAGTTGTTATACTAAAAGAGTTAAAGAATTTTGAAAACAAGACGGGATTGGAATGCACGATGATGCCATGCGCAAAAAATAAACAAACCACCCTATATAACTTTTCATCAAATAAACGAATCTTTACGTTCTAGAACTCAATTTTAATGGTTCCTAAAGGGGGTTACCTCAAATATGCTAATTAACTAATGCAGAAGATATTTTAAGGTACGAACTCAGACATAAAAGCGCACTCTGAATAAACATACCTTTTTTCCCCGACGGATTATGATTTCTGTTCCCCAAAATATAGCCGCAGTTTGGGAAATAGGGTCTCCATAGTTTGGTCAGGAGAATTATTTTATTTAATAATAGACTGAAAATTTTTTTTATTTGTAAGGTATGCAGTTTTTTTACATGATTTCAAAGAATGTAATTTTATATGGCAAAATACAAATTTGAGCGAAATCGGTCGAATAGTTTCTGAGAAATCATATTTTGAAATTACAAATTTTTCAATTTGCTTAAAAAGCTCTTGAGATAAGGTAAAATATGCAAAAAGTAGAATTTACATTAATCGGTCCAAACTTTGGACCACTCTCCAATTTATTAAGACCATATTTCCGAGATTTTGGCTACACCCCATATTTTTGGGGTCAGAAATCCAAATCCGTTAGAAAAAAAGGATTTTTATCCAGTTTGCGTCTGATTTCTAACCTCAATATATCGTCTGCACTAATTATTTAGCATAAGTGAGTCACTTTCTCGAACAATGAAGATTGAGTTCTAAAATGTCTAAAGATCAAAATCTAAATTATCTGATCATTAGATCAACAGTTATTCAGGGGGGTTCGTTTTTTATTTTCATCACGGTATATATCTTTCGTATTGTAAAATCGTGATATAACAACAGAATACTTCGCTTGATTGTGAATGGAAAAAATACTTTTTTTTTAAAATGAACATTAGTGTTGCGAAATTGTTCTTGTAATCATTTAAATAAGAAAAGTATATTTGGGTTTTATATTTCTTTTGTTAGCTACTTGTTATTAAAGTGGTGCATAATTTAAGTAGGGGGATCGTTTTCGATATTCTATATGTTGGCTTGTCTTACGATAGCTATTACGCCGACCAGACTATGTAGTGGTCAGGGAGCTGAACTCACATCAAAAAAAGTCCTCGGTTCGAATCCCAGACAAGGTTCTTTCATTCTCTGTTCCATCTGTACCCACCTACCCACCTAATATAGTGACCTTGATAAAGTGTCCAAAAAAAATCTGCCCTACTGATTCCGAAATGACGAGCTTAATCGTTTGGGCATTGGAAAAAAAATTATAGGTATTACTATTCCTAAATATAACTTCTTCACAATTAGCATTCAATCAAGCAGGATTCTAACCGAAAATTAAAAATATTATGTCAGTTGGAATTGAGATGTATCAATATTAGTTGTATTTTAAAGGTGGCTAAAACCTTTTGTGTATAAACTTCATGAAATATATTATTATGTACAGAGATTTTATTGCATTTTTTCATATAAACTTAATAGTTATCTAACTGAGTAAGGTTGAACTACATCTCTAGCTTATTGTCAATCAATTACTGTTATATTGTGGTTGTTAATGGTAACAAGATGTTAACTCATGAAACCTTGTTAGAAAAATTTATAATTCTCATTCGATTTTCATTTCTAACTTCATTTGGTTTTTATGGAGAATTATAATAACATCGAAGCATACAGTCAACATGCACTTTTTCCTCAATAATACATAATGTGAATTAACAAATAGCATATTTATTTAACAAAAAGGTGCAGAGATAGCGGTTTTACATGATTAACCGGCAGTTGCTTAACACCAATTCATCATTAATACATCTCTAATTGGAAGGTATGTGACGTGATACCTCCTTAACTAGATCAAGTTCAAGGTTAAACTAGATCACAAACTCTTCAGTAATTCATCATATTGTTCGAATCATCTGTTTCCTATGTATGTCCCTCATTCCCTTACTCTTATTCGATTGTTCCAGTTTATCATTTAAGACGCCATTGAAGATAACCAGTGTAAGTTTTCTTTAGTCATTTCTATCCACCCGTGAGAAAATATAAAAATGACACATGGGCAGAATTTTTTTTTCTCCAAATCCGCACTACCAAATTTTGTAACAAGTCATAACATATGAGTTCTTTATTTAATTCTTTTAGCACACTGGCTGTTTAGCAAATGGGCAAAATTGGAAGAATGTTTCTCTTCAATACACTATTTCTCTATCTAATAACGTGGTAAACCGGTTTTGGTATGGGGAGGAGACTGCAGATTAAAATACGACCCTTTACGTTGTCAATTGGTTAAAACAGTGTTCCCCAACCTTTTTATCACCGCGGACTTGTCAACGTTTGATAATTTTACCACGGCTCACTGAAGGGGGGGGGGGCGTTGATTATATAGCCAACTTGAAAACAGTTGTCATTTTCCCCTGAAGGCACAGATTGAGTTCATTCAGCAGATTGAATATGTCACACAGGTAGGCCAGTTTGGTGATCCATACCTTGTCACTGAAATGATTTTTGCAATGGCTCTCGCAATTCAATGACTCTGAGTAAGGATTTTCCTCTGGATAACCATCTTATTTCTGTGTATAACAGAAGGCATCTGTACTCTGCGTCCATCTCCTCACAAAGCTGCTCAAACAGGCGCGAGTTAAGGGCGTGTGCTTTGATGTAGTTAATAACTTTAACGACATAAATCAATACCTTGTTAAATTCCGGTGACATTTTTCGGCTTGCTAGCACTTCCCTGTGAATGAGACAAAGTGTAGACTCACTCTCAGGTACAACTTCCTTAATCCGAGCAGTTAAACCAAATAGTCGTCCGGTCATAGCAGCAGCTCTGTCTGTGCATATGCCTACACAAAAGGACCATTTTAGTTATCCTGATATATAACCATTCAGTGGCTTGAACAGTTCTGCTCCCGTGGTGCTTGTTTGTAAAGATAGTGCACATAACAAATCCTCATGCACACCCTCCTGATATAGATTGCCTTGCTCTCAATATCTGCAGATTCGCCAACGTGGAGTGCGTACCACGGTGATGCATTAATCCTCTCCAACAATTGCGTTTCAATGTCTTCAGCTGTTTCCTCAGAGCGCCTAGTCACAGTGCTAGCCGACAAAGGTACATGTGCTATCTTTTCCGCAGCAGCCTCTCCTAGAAGTCCACGGTAAATGTCTTTAGTGGCGGACAAGATTAATTCTTCACCAATAGTGAATGGCTTTTTAGCTTTAGCAATACGGTTAGCCACCAAATATGATGCTCTTAGTGCACTCTCCTTTATTGGTGTGGTGGCCATCATAAATTGTTTCTGTCCTTCGGGTTCCCGTTTTTTTTCTTTCAAAAAACTCAAGGGACTTGTCTTTTAATCCAGGGTGCTTGGCGTTCGAGTGGCGAAGGTTTCATTGCGTCATTAGAGAGTTGGTCGCCGCAAACTATGCTGAGCGGTTTTGGTTTGTGAGAATCACCTGTCCCGACAAAACCATATTTCAAGTAGGACTCATTGTATTGTCTGATAAAAGTTACATGTTTCTTTGATGTTGAAGGCTCTTCTGTCTCTTCAATGAGCCTTTTCTTTTTCCCAAGGAAACTTTCTAACGACGTCTGTTTCGTATTAATTTTTGCTAATTTGTGGGTTAAATTTGGGCAAACCCAATATAAACGTACACCAAGCACTGTTAAACACGAGAAAGTACCGGTGAACAGAGAGAGGAGTGATAAACACTTTCTCTTTACAAAAAACAAACAAAACCGCATAAAGCACACAAAACAGTAGAGAGGAATCATGGTTTGGGCTACTATAATGGCAGACAATTCAGCTCCTCTTTATAGCCTTACTACACTCTAGCTGTGTGTGGCGTCAGAATCGAGAGAGACGACGAGTTAGTTCCAATGCAAATGTCGCGCCGAGCTTTCGTTTTTTATTTATAATATTTACAGTTATGATGATTGATTTTTTTTTTATTAAAACTAATTGAATGAGAAAATAGTTGCGGTGGCTTTCTTTCTTTTTACTTTTTAAAACATTAAAAAATTTATGTTACTACCTTCGGGGGCCCTTTTTTTAAATAAATTAAATTTTAATGGAACACAGATATTTTTAATTTGGGTTATAAACCTAGGAATTTAAATTCAGTTTCAATGAAATGGGCGGACCGGGTGTTGGGGAACGCTAGGTTAAAAGACCAAATACAAACATTTTACGCGTATTAAAATTCCGGTTTATAATAGTGGTTTTAACGGAATGCGTCGTTTAAAATTACTTTTGAAATGCATTTCTTGGAATTATTAATTTGCTTAGAACGATCATGATGAATTTGCATCGAATGCAGAGTAACAAAGTTTATTAAGAAAACTTGACGTATCGGTAACAAAAAAAATATTTAATTATAAGATACTGTTTTTGATCTTGAAATACGAGATGAGATAGAATTTAATGAATAAATTGAATGTCCTTGAGTCAATAAAGTTAATCATTCAGACTGATACTTGTTTAAAAGATAAAAAGGAATCAGTAAGCTGATTGATGATGGTTCAGAAAATAAATGGCATGGAACGGAATTAAAGTTCTGTTGAATAAAAAGTCGTTTTCCATTTATGTATTCAGATTAAAAAGAAGAATAATGAACCGTTTTCTGAATGATTGACGGTTAAATAAAATATCTTTAAAAAATTTGCCGTGTAGCTTCACATTTTAGTTCGAAATAATTTTAGTAATGAGTCCAAAATCTCTTTAAAAAATTCAGGTCCATTCTTATTGCTAAATTAAGAACAAATTATTATAAAAGCTAGCAGGTACATTTTTAAGCAAGCTATGGATTTCTTAAACCTTTAAAATAAAGTCAAAATACTAATGGTAAGCCTTTTCAAAATAATTTATAACTTAGGAAAAAAGGAGTTCTTATTAAATTAAAAAAAAAAAAAAAACACTTATTGTAAAAAGTTATACAAATATTTGAATTGAAGATAGATGTGTTTTTACGTAAATAAGTTATAATCCTTAAGAAAAATGTAGTGGTTTAAACGAAACTAACAT
Source organism: Parasteatoda lunata (assembly GCA_949128135.1). NCBI lineage: Eukaryota > Metazoa > Arthropoda > Arachnida > Araneae > Theridiidae > Parasteatoda > Parasteatoda lunata. The sequence goes on along the minus strand of OX421976.1, from coordinate 11,906,891 downwards.
TGTCTTCCTTTGCAAAAATTTTAACGCGTGATATTATCATATATCTTAAAAAACGCGAAATTTCTGATGAATGAAGTTATGGACCCTAATTTTAAGGCAATATTAATTCAATATGCAGACTTTTTAGACTTATTTTTCTATTAGCATTTGAATGTTATATGGTCACTTTAGTACACGAAGAAAAATATTCTGGTAAAATCACTGCATGGTAATGATATTTCTGATAAAAGAAACATATTTATGGTTAATTAAACCAAAATGTACGGTAAATCATTCATTTGGTAAATTTTCCGTTTGTATGTTTCCGGTTAACCAGAAATTCTGGTTTCCAAAATTATAGTTTGTATTACGCACATTTAGTAAAAGATGCAAAACTGAAAAGTTAATTTAACAGAATTAATGATTTTTATGCAATGCCCTGAGGTACCATCATGAAACTACCAAATTTTACCACTTTTTCCAAATTTTGTTGCACATTATAAAAACAATAATTTTTGTTAATTTTTACAAAATCATTACCAAAGCGCTTTGGTAAAAACCGTGACTTTGGTTGATACAATTAAAGTATACAGTATTTTTAATTTGGTAATGGTTTCGTTCATGTGGTAACGGTTTACCGGAAAATCTGTTTTTCCCAATTAAAGTTCTTATTATGACATATTTAGCAAAAAATATAAAATTGAAAAGTAAATTTAGCTGAATAGATGTTTTCTATACCATGCTCTAAGGCATCATGATAAGATTATCAAATTTTACCACATTTACCAAATATAATCACGAATTATAAAATCGTATATTATTGTTAATTTTTTCAAAATCATTACTAAAGCACTTCGATAAAAATCACCGAGACTTTAAATGTACCCATAGAGCCAGAAACATAGTCAATTTTACCATATTCTGATAGTTTTGACAATGCTTTTTTTATCCCATTGTCTTTGATAAGAGACTTCAATTTTGACGAAATATAATGCTTGCACTGTGCTGTTGATTCGATGCGGTATTAATTCAATATATTCTTATTAACACAGTCTTTGTTTTATTCGAATATAGAAAAATTGATTCGATGCGGTATTAATTCAATATATTCTTATTAACACAGCCTTTGTTTTATTTGAATATAGAAAAATTGATTCGATGCGGTATTAATTCAATATATTATTATTAACACAGTCTTTGTTTTATTTGAATATAGAAAAATTGTTCTAAGTTAAATCCTCTATCATTGTTTACTTTTATTATTGCCTATAATAATTGTGCTCCATGAGCACTTTTTCCGACACACTTAGAACTTGAATTTTTACCTAAGTATAATAATGCATAATGTTATGAAAATTGCATTACAAAGATTCTAGTTTTATTACACAATTTCATGCGTTCTCTAAACTTCAACTTTTTTACTTGGATGAAATCATATATTTTTTTAAAAATTAATATTCGAAATAATCTACAGCTATAAAAGGTTAGTTCATCAGCAATAATAATATGAATATGTGTCAAAATTTAGTTAAACATAATGAAATTTATTTAAAAATATTTGGGGTTGCAAAATACACTAAATGTATATATTACAACTTTGGAATATGTGAATTGTTAAATAACTCTCCTCTCACATGAATCTTTGCATCACAAATTGATGAATTCTGAAGGATCAAAATTTTGAATGGTGACATTGGACTTTTTAATTAAAATTCTGTTTGCCATAGTCTTTCTGCATTGATGTGCTTTTATTATTGCACGATTTTCAGGAAAATTGGTTGTAAAAAGTGACCGGTTGTTTACTTAATTTAAGTCGCCACTTTTTTTTTATTGATTCACGTGGCTATTTCAGGTCTACTCTAAATTAAACAAACATCCTTAAAAAAATTCAATATTTCTAAAAGAAGTATTTACCATCAAACTTCTTTGCGAAATTAAAATTATTATAATCATTTATCAGTACTCTACTAGCTTAAAATTACTTCTACTAGCTCGGCTTAAATTTTAAGTATATCGAAAAAAGTATCAGAGAATCCTTTGATTTTCCGTAAGCAAAATGTTTAAAAAGAGAAATCTTACATAATAATAATCATATTTATGTTACCATGAATAACCGAAATCAAGTGAATGTCGACTTTCACCTGTGAATGTCAACAATCGGTAAATGTCCTAAATATTTGTTGTAAAAGATTTGATATTAATTTATTCGTTGATATCCTTACATTTATTCGATATTTTAATGTCTGCTGAGGATAGATTAGGATAAACATTATTCGGAGTACCGGTTAACTGCATACTGGGCAGTGGCACTTGATCTAAAAAAATATCAATGTAGGGCATACCGAGCAAATGTATATCAGACAATGGCCCTGATCCTTAAAACTTTAAAGTAGAGAAAACATGGCAAGTGTATAACAGGTGATGATTAGTATATAACTAGACCTAGTACATATTTCGGACACTTACCAAAGCGATTATGTGATTGTTCACATTTACCGGTGGAAGTCAACAACCACCAATTTTGGTTTTTTTAGTAACATATACACTCATATATGAACAAGTATAGTTTCTCAATATTTTTTAAAATCCTTATTTTGTATGTAGCTCAAAAATCTAGTGTAGACTGTCATAAATAAATTTTTCTTATTTAGTTAGCAAAACATTTTTTTTATTTACTTAGAAAAACATTCGGTGTTTAACATTAACGTATACACTCCTATATAAATCAGTATAGTTTTTTAATATTTCTTTAAATCATTATTTTGTATGTAGTGTAAAAAACACGTGTAGACTGTCATGAATACAATTTTTTTTTTATTTTGTTAGAATATTTTTTTTATTTACTTAGAAACACTTTTTTTAAAAATAATTACAAAGGTATCCTTCTTTAAATGGACAATTAGATAGTTTTTCTTGTCTTCTCGTTAAATATTTAGAGATAAATGTTCTGTTTTTTACTTTTTTTAATTATCATTGGTTGTTTAAATGACGTACATTTTGAAACATTATCCCTTTAATTCCATCTAATTACATGCTTAATCTTGAATTAATTGTGTGGGAAAATATTAGCCATAAATAAAAAATTTCTTTTCTTTCTAATGTTTAAGTGTGGGTAAACACCTTCTTTATGTTTTCTTTGAGAAATGTGTTAAAAACAGACGTCATTTTTTACACAACTAAAAAAATTTTTTTCTGTTTTGAATAACTGAAAAATGTTGGAAATGAAAAGATGAAAATAGTAAATAAATAAATTTAAACACTCACTTTAACTGGGTTGTTTTACGCATAAAATTGCGTTTTTTCTTAAATATAAAGTAATATTTATAAATAAGTTTCATTATATATACTGAGACATGCATTTAATATAATTTTTCTACATCATTAAATTAAAAGACTATTTAGACAGATTGGTAATACCAAATCATTTAAATAAGTATGTTTATGGTAAACTTACTCAAGAAAAAAATTTAAACTTTAAAAATACTGCATTACAGCGAAGGTATGTAAATAAAGTAAAATATTTTTCTGTTTTGAATAACTGAAAAATGTTGGAAATGAAAAGATGAAAATAGTAAATAAATAAATTTAAACACTCACTTTAACTGGGTTGTTTTACGCATAAAATTGCGTTTTTTCTTAAATATAAAGTAATATTTATAAATAAGTTTCATTATATATACTGAGACATGCATTTAATATAATTTTTCTACATCATTAAATTAAAAGACTATTTAGACAGATTGGTAATACCAAATCATTTAAATAAGTATGTTTATGGTAAACTTACTCAAGAAAAAAATTTAAACTTTAAAAATACTGCATTACAGCGAAGGTATGTAAATAAAGTAAAATATTTTTCTGTTTTGAATAACTGAAAAATGTTGGAAATGAAAAGATGAAAATAGTAAATAAATAAATTTAAACACTCACTTTAACTGGGTTGTTTTACGCATAAAATTGCGTTTTTTCTTAAATATAAAGTAATATTTATAAATAAGTTTCATTATATATACTGAGACATGCATTTAATATAATTTTTCTACATCATTAAATTAAAAGACTATTTAGACAGATTGGTAATACCAAATCATTTAAATAAGTATGTTTATGGTAAACTTACTCAAGAAAAAAATTTAAACTTTAAAAATACTGCATTACAGCGAAGGTATGTAAATAAAGTAAAATATTTTTCTGTTTTGAATAACTGAAAAATGTTGGAAATGAAAAGATGAAAATAGTAAATAAATAAATTTAAACACTCACTTTAACTGGGTTGTTTTACGCATAAAATTGCGTTTTTTCTTAAATATAAAGTAATATTTATAAATAAGTTTCATTATATATACTGAGACATGCATTTAATATAATTTTTCTACATCATTAAATTAAAAGACTATTTAGACAGATTGGTAATACCAAATCATTTAAATAAGTATGTTTATGGTAAACTTACTCAAGAAAAAAATTTAAACTTTAAAAATACTGCATTACAGCGAAGGTATGTAAATAAAGTAAAATATTTTTCTGTTTTGAATAACTGAAAAATGTTGGAAATGAAAAGATGAAAATAGTAAATAAATAAATTTAAACACTCACTTTAACTGGGTTGTTTTACGCATAAAATTGCGTTTTTTCTTAAATATAAAGTAATATTTATAAATAAGTTTCATTATATATACTGAGACATGCATTTAATATAATTTTTCTACATCATTAAATTAAAAGACTATTTAGACAGATTGGTAATACCAAATCATTTAAATAAGTATGTTTATGGTAAACTTACTCAAGAAAAAAATTTAAACTTTAAAAATACTGCATTACAGCGAAGGTATGTAAATAAAGTAAAATATTTTTCTGTTTTGAATAACTGAAAAATGTTGGAAATGAAAAGATGAAAATAGTAAATAAATAAATTTAAACACTCACTTTAACTGGGTTGTTTTACGCATAAAATTGCGTTTTTTCTTAAATATAAAGTAATATTTATAAATAAGTTTCATTATATATACTGAGACATGCATTTAATATAATTTTTCTACATCATTAAATTAAAAGACTATTTAGACAGATTGGTAATACCAAATCATTTAAATAAGTATGTTTATGGTAAACTTACTCAAGAAAAAAATTTAAACTTTAAAAATACTGCATTACAGCGAAGGTATGTAAATAAAGTAAAATATTTTTCTGTTTTGAATAACTGAAAAATGTTGGAAATGAAAAGATGAAAATAGTAAATAAATAAATTTAAACACTCACTTTAACTGGGTTGTTTTACGCATAAAATTGCGTTTTTTCTTAAATATAAAGTAATATTTATAAATAAGTTTCATTATATATACTGAGACATGCATTTAATATAATTTTTCTACATCATTAAATTAAAAGACTATTTAGACAGATTGGTAATACCAAATCATTTAAATAAGTATGTTTATGGTAAACTTACTCAAGAAAAAAATTTAAACTTTAAAAATACTGCATTACAGCGAAGGTATGTAAATAAAGTAAAATATTTTTATATAAATAAAAATACCCTCTGTTAATAATAATATAGATTTTTATTTGTCAAAATGAAACCAACATAATATAACATGGAAATAATTTATCCGAAATAATTAAGAAATATTTCATTCACAATAACATGTCTGAATTTGTTTCAGAGTGAAATATACTTAATATAAATTTTATCAATCGAAGTCTACATCATTAAATTAAAAGACTATTTAGACAGATTGGTAATACCAAATCATTTAAATAAGTATGTTTATGGTAAACTTACTCAAGAAAAAAATTTAAACTTTAAAAATACTGCATTACAGCGAAGGTATGTAAATAAAGTAAAATTTTTTTCTGTTTTGAATAACTGAAAAATGTTGGAAATGAAAAGATGAAAATAGTAAATAAATAAATTTAAACACTCACTTTAACTGGGTTGTTTTACGCATAAAATTGCGTTTTTTCTTAAATATAAAGTAATATTTATAAATAAGTTTCATTATATATACTGAGACATGCATTTAATATAATTTTTCTACATCATTAAATTAAAAGACTATTTAGACAGATTGGTAATACCAAATCATTTAAATAAGTATCTTTATGGTAAACTTACTCAAGAAAAAAATTTAAACTTTAAAAATACTGCATTACAGCGAAGGTATGTAAATAAAGTAAAATTTTTTTCTGTTTTGAATAACTGAAAAATGTTGGAAATGAAAAGATGAAAATAGTAAATAAATAAATTTAAACACTCACTTTAACTGGGTTGTTTTACGCATAAAATTGCGTTTTTTCTTAAATATAAAGTAATATTTATAAATAAGTTTCATTATATATACTGAGACATGCATTTAATATAATTTTTCTACATCATTAAATTAAAAGACTATTTAGACAGATTGGTAATACCAAATCATTTAAATAAGTATGTTTATGGTAAACTTTCTCAAGAAAAAAATTTAAACTTTAAAAATACTGCATTACAGCGAAGGTATGTAAATAAAGTAAAATTTTTTTCTGTTTTGAATAACTGAAAAATGTTGGAAATGAAAAGATGAAAATAGTAAATAAATAAATTTAAACACTCACTTTAACTGGGTTGTTTTACGCATAAAATTGCGTTTTTTCTTAAATATAAAGTAATATTTATAAATAAGTTTCATTATATATACTGAGACATGCATTTAATATAATTTTTCTACATCATTAAATTAAAAGACTATTTAGACAGATTGGTAATACCAAATCATTTAAATAAGTATGTTTATGGTAAACTTACTCAAGAAAAAAATTTAAACTTTAAAAATACTGCATTACAGCGAAGGTATGTAAATAAAGTAAAATTTTTTTCTGTTTTGAATAACTGAAAAATGTTGGAAATGAAAAGATGAAAATAGTAAATAAATAAATTTAAACACTCACTTTAACTGGGTTGTTTTACGCATAAAATTGCGTTTTTTCTTAAATATAAAGTAATATTTATAAATAAGTTTCATTATATATACTGAGACATGCATTTAATATAATTTTTCTACATCATTAAATTAAAAGACTATTTAGACAGATTGGTAATACCAAATCATTTAAATAAGTATGTTTATGGTAAACTTACTCAAGAAAAAAATTTAAACTTTAAAAATACTGCATTACAGCGAAGGTATGTAAATAAAGTAAAATTTTTTTCTGTTTTGAATAACTGAAAAATGTTGGAAATGAAAAGATGAAAATAGTAAATAAATAAATTTAAACACTCACTTTAACTGGGTTGTTTTACGCATAAAATTGCGTTTTTTCTTAAATATAAAGTAATATTTATAAATAAGTTTCATTATATATACTGAGACATGCATTTAATATAATTTTTCTACATCATTAAATTAAAAGACTATTTAGACAGATTGGTAATACCAAATCATTTAAATAAGTATGTTTATGGTAAACTTTCTCAAGAAAAAAATTTAAACTTTAAAAATACTGCATTACAGCGAAGGTATGTAAATAAAGTAAAATTTTTTTCTGTTTTGAATAACTGAAAAATGTTGGAAATGAAAAGATGAAAATAGTAAATAAATAAATTTAAACACTCACTTTAACTGGGTTGTTTTACGCATAAAATTGCGTTTTTTCTTAAATATAAAGTAATATTTATAAATAAGTTTCATTATATATACTGAGACATGCATTTAATATAATTTTTCTACATCATTAAATTAAAAGACTATTTAGACAGATTGGTAATACCAAATCATTTAAATAAGTATGTTTATGGTAAACTTACTCAAGAAAAAAATTTAAACTTTAAAAATACTGCATTACAGCGAAGGTATGTAAATAAAGTAAAATTTTTTTCTGTTTTGAATAACTGAAAAATGTTGGAAATGAAAAGATGAAAATAGTAAATAAATAAATTTAAACACTCACTTTAACTGGGTTGTTTTACGCATAAAATTGCGTTTTTTCTTAAATATAAAGTAATATTTATAAATAAGTTTCATTATATATACTGAGACATGCATTTAATATAATTTTTCTACATCATTAAATTAAAAGACTATTTAGACAGATTGGTAATACCAAATCATTTAAATAAGTATCTTTATGGTAAACTTACTCAAGAAAAAAATTTAAACTTTAAAAATACTGCATTACAGCGAAGGTATGTAAATAAAGTAAAATTTTTTTCTGTTTTGAATAACTGAAAAATGTTGGAAATGAAAAGATGAAAATAGTAAATAAATAAATTTAAACACTCACTTTAACTGGGTTGTTTTACGCATAAAATTGCGTTTTTTCTTAAATATAAAGTAATATTTATAAATAAGTTTCATTATATATACTGAGACATGCATTTAATATAATTTTTCTACATCATTAAATTAAAAGACTATTTAGACAGATTGGTAATACCAAATCATTTAAATAAGTATGTTTATGGTAAACTTTCTCAAGAAAAAAATTTAAACTTTAAAAATACTGCATTACAGCGAAGGTATGTAAATAAAGTAAAATTTTTTTCTGTTTTGAATAACTGAAAAATGTTGGAAATGAAAAGATGAAAATAGTAAATAAATAAATTTAAACACTCACTTTAACTGGGTTGTTTTACGCATAAAATTGCGTTTTTTCTTAAATATAAAGTAATATTTATAAATAAGTTTCATTATATATACTGAGACATGCATTTAATATAATTTTTCTACATCATTAAATTAAAAGACTATTTAGACAGATTGGTAATACCAAATCATTTAAATAAGTATGTTTATGGTAAACTTACTCAAGAAAAAAATTTAAACTTTAAAAATACTGCATTACAGCGAAGGTATGTAAATAAAGTAAAATTTTTTTCTGTTTTGAATAACTGAAAAATGTTGGAAATGAAAAGATGAAAATAGTAAATAAATAAATTTAAACACTCACTTTAACTGGGTTGTTTTACGCATAAAATTGCGTTTTTTCTTAAATATAAAGTAATATTTATAAATAAGTTTCATTATATATACTGAGACATGCATTTAATATAATTTTTCTACATCATTAAATTAAAAGACTATTTAGACAGATTGGTAATACCAAATCATTTAAATAAGTATGTTTATGGTAAACTTACTCAAGAAAAAAATTTAAACTTTAAAAATACTGCATTACAGCGAAGGTATGTAAATAAAGTAAAATTTTTTTCTGTTTTGAATAACTGAAAAATGTTGGAAATGAAAAGATGAAAATAGTAAATAAATAAATTTAAACACTCACTTTAACTGGGTTGTTTTACGCATAAAATTGCGTTTTTTCTTAAATATAAAGTAATATTTATAAATAAGTTTCATTATATATACTGAGACATGCATTTAATATAATTTTTCTACATCATTAAATTAAAAGACTATTTAGACAGATTGGTAATACCAAATCATTTAAATAAGTATGTTTATGGTAAACTTTCTCAAGAAAAAAATTTAAACTTTAAAAATACTGCATTACAGCGAAGGTATGTAAATAAAGTAAAATTTTTTTCTGTTTTGAATAACTGAAAAATGTTGGAAATGAAAAGATGAAAATAGTAAATAAATAAATTTAAACACTCACTTTAACTGGGTTGTTTTACGCATAAAATTGCGTTTTTTCTTAAATATAAAGTAATATTTATAAATAAGTTTCATTATATATACTGAGACATGCATTTAATATAATTTTTCTACATCATTAAATTAAAAGACTATTTAGACAGATTGGTAATACCAAATCATTTAAATAAGTATGTTTATGGTAAACTTACTCAAGAAAAAAATTTAAACTTTAAAAATACTGCATTACAGCGAAGGTATGTAAATAAAGTAAAATTTTTTTCTGTTTTGAATAACTGAAAAATGTTGGAAATGAAAAGATGAAAATAGTAAATAAATAAATTTAAACACTCACTTTAACTGGGTTGTTTTACGCATAAAATTGCGTTTTTTCTTAAATATAAAGTAATATTTATAAATAAGTTTCATTATATATACTGAGACATGCATTTAATATAATTTTTCTACATCATTAAATTAAAAGACTATTTAGACAGATTGGTAATACCAAATCATTTAAATAAGTATGTTTAAGGTAAACTTACTCAAGAAAAAAATTTAAACTTTAAAAATACTGCATTACAGCGAAGGTATGTAAATAAAGTAAAATATTTTTACATAAATAAAAATACCCTCTACGGCAGTAGATTTTTATTTGTCAAAATGAAACCAACATAATATAACATGGAAATAATTAAGAAATATTTCATTCACAATAACATGTCTGAATTTGTTTCAGAGTGAAATATACTTAATATAAATTTTATCAATCGAAGCTTTTATTAAAAAAATAATCTTTGAAAAACTTACATAAAATAATAACAATTAGCTTTAATAAGTTTTAATTTTTATTTCAAACTTTGAATTTTATTACAATAAGACTTGAATATTATTTCACAATAATTATGTGGAAGGCATTCAGAGCATGAAAATTAATTAAAGCATTTTTTAAACATAAGTGAAGGTAGAATTTGTCTATATATTAATTTTAGAGTATTTATCCAATATTGTTTTACATGCCTCTTACAGCCCGTTTACACGAGGTCTAACGTAGAGCATGTGACGTCACAAGAGGTACGAAAACCAGTTTTTTTCCCTTCTTCTTTTACTTCCAATTCACCGAACCTTCTTCCAAGAAAGCATTGTTGGGCGAAGGCAACTGCTTCGTTTTCTGAGAAATATTTTTTTAAAGTAATAGAGAGCTAAAAGTTGAAACACAAGAAATTTTAATTGATTTTGTGTACATTTAGACGATTCACCACGAAATAATTGTAATAAAGTACCGTTTCATATAAAACTTTTGAACTATTTATAAATAGTGGTGAATAAAATAACTTTAAATCAAATTTACAGTGGATCACACATTAAAACATAAATTTTGTTACCACCAGAAAAATTCCACAAAACGGCGCAACTTGGCATACTCTGAGGCATCTCCGTATCAGACTGGAAATCAGGTGGATGGTGATTGTCTCTTTTCGCCAATATTTGCGAAGTGGGAACACCTTACGAAAAATTTAAGGTGTTTTTGAGGTTTATTCGAGGTTGTTTTGAGGTGTCAAAGTTGATTTAAATTTATTTCAAGTTGATTTCAAAAATAGCCTTAAACGATCAACCACTGAAGGTGTATGAAGTTTTATTAACACATGAGGTTGTTGGAATTCTACTTTAGAGCAACCAGCTTAGATTATTTTTGAGCTGTACAGGCTATTTTTTCTACACTTCAAGCGAATAAGTATATTTGAGGTGTGAATAATTTCACCCAATCTCAACTAAAAGTATTGCTGAGTTAAATATGAGGATGATTTTATAATGTGTAAATGAGGTTGAAATTCGGGCTTATTATTGAGGTTATTTTGGGTGCAAAACATAACCTTATTTTCTACCTCAGGTGTATTTATTTTACATCTGTTAACCTCAAAACACCTTACACTTTTTTTAATAAGAGATTTTAACTTCAGGAATGGCGTATGTTAGACAAGCCTTTTTTCAGGCACGTGATAACTGAATACTGCTTTTCAGTCCTGAACCTATATATAGGATGTTTCGTTCAAATGCGCTTGTTCTGAAGTAACTTCTTACGTTCGCGACCAGAATCCTCAATACAGCGCATGCTCAGTTACTTCACACCGTGCAAACTGGATACAGGATGTGAAAGAGCATTGTTATATAGTATCTCTATTGGGTGACAACAGCTTTAAAGGTTTATATTTTTAAAGTTGTTGACTTCACAAAATGTAAAAATATAGAAAATATCTTTAAAATTTAGAGCTGAAAAAATTTATCCAAAAACTAAAAATATTTTTCGACGGGAAAAATATGAATTGTGGAGAAATTGTTTTTTGAGATGGAGCTATATAATTAGCGTGTTAGTGTTTGTTAAAACTATAAATTCATTCCGAAAAATATATGTTTTTTTAAACATATTTAAGTATTAATGTATCATTATATAGATCAAATTACAGTAAAATTAAAGGGAACAAAAATTCCGTTTTTACCGTCATTTTTACAATAACATTTAATTACAGTGATTTAGTGGTTTTAAACTAAATATATTGCTATAAAAATTACGGTGCAAATTTTTCGGTAAAATTAGATTTTACGGAAGCTGAACTCACTTTTTAGCGTAATTTAAACTGGAATTTTTTGCATTGTACAAAATATTCAATACCTATGTTACAGATTTTTAAATGTTTATATGAAAGCTATTGGGCACAGAATTTCGCTTATTTATCTGGTAATATTCGTAGATGAATACAAATTCTGAATAATTTCCTTTGAATAGAAATTGCACATGCATTATTTTTGTTTTAATTTATCAAAATTCAAATAATAATACACTAGTATGAAATGTTAAATATGAAGAATATCAGTGAGTGAGGATAAGTAATAGAATATCAGTGAATAATTAGCAAACTATGAAAATGCAAATAGGTCATCACATTAAAATGAGTAAGCTTTGTTGTCAGTTCCTTTCAGCAATTGATGAATAAATTCAACTTGATTTATTGCAGAAATATGACATTGTTATAAAAGCTATATTTATTGCAGCTTTTATAACTATGTTTATTTATTAATATTACATTCTTCCCAAAGAAACACTGATTCCAATATTAAGCAACGATGAACAAATAAATCTTCAACTATCTCAGGTTTAAATTAGAACAGAATAAATTTTTGAACATCAGAATATAAATTTACGTTTCAGTTAATGTAAAATGACCGTTATGTCTCTATTATTACAATTTGTCTCTATGCATCTGTCGATAAATATATAATGTTCCAATTTAAGACGATATATTATAGAATATGTAATAAAAATTATAAGCTTTAATGTTAAGTTTAGCGATAAAAAACCTTTGCTATGCTTAGAAACTAAAGTGATAATGAGGAGTCTATATTCTTAATTTTGTTTAGATAAAGTTTAAAAAAATTAAATACGCAACTTTTAATTTTTATCATGTTTTTTTTGATGATCATATCTGTTATCAAACAATCAAACAGTTAAATAAAAAGTCCAAGGATGAAATGTTTGCAAAATATTTTGCAAATTAAATTTAATTAATATGTCGGCTAGATATTATGTGTATTAAAAGTTAGATCGATTAGAAATAAAACTTAACTAAAAGTAACTGAAAGATACCATATTTTTAACATTTGTTTTAGTTTTCAATTATTTTAGAAAAATGTTACTAAATTGGTACTAAAACTCATATTTTACACTGAGATAGACCTAAAAATTTGAATTTAATAAGCAATTAAATGTTCAAATTATTTCAATAACTTAGTAGCCACTTTTTGCTCAAATCTAATGACTCAGTAACCGATATTCAGAGGTACTTTTAATTTAATAGTCACTTTTTACAAAATATTTTTATTTCTGCTTGGATTAAATTATATATATATATATTTCTTTTAAAAATTTATATTGCAAATATAAATGTTATTTAACAATAAAAATAATAGAAATATGTGATAAAATGTATTTAAGAATGGGACAAAATTGAGTTGAGAATTAAAATTTACATAAGAAATTATGATTTTAATGAAACTATTTAAAAAATATTTGGTGAAGCAAAATGCATGTAATATATCCATTTCAACTTTCAATTAAGTGAGTTGCTAAAAAAAACAACTTTTCCTTCAAATGAATCTTTCCATAAGAAATTGATGGATTCTGCAGGATCAGTATTTTTAAGGGAGACATTAGACATTTTAATGAAAATTCTGTTTTCTAAAATCTTTCTGCATAGATGAAATTTGAACATTAAACGATTTAAAAGTGAAAAAAAAAACCCAAAACGAATGGGAAAAGCGAGTGGTTATTTTCAAAAATATTTATATTGCAAATTCATATTAAAAATCGAATTTATAAAAAATTAAAATTTCATATTCTAAATTATCTATGGTTATAAAAATATAATTCAACTATAAAAATAACATAACCAAGTGACAAAATTTAGTTAAGAATTAAAATTTGCACAAGAAATTATGGTTTTAATGAAATTATTTAAAAAATATTTGGTGAAGCAAAAGGCATTTAATATATCCATTTCAATTTTCAATTAAGTGAGTTGCTAAAAAAAACTTTTCTTTCGCATGAATCTTTCCATCATAAATTGAGGGATTCTGCAGGGTCGGAATTTTTAAGGGAGACATTAGACATTTTAATGAAAATTCTGTTTTCTAGAATCTTTCTGCATAGATGAAATTTGAACATTAAACGATTGAAAAGTGAAAAAAAAACGAATGGGAAAAGCGAGTGGCTATTTTCAAAAGTATTTATATTGCAAATTCATATTAAAAATCGAATTTATTAAAAGTCAAAATTTCATATTGTAAATTATCTACGGTTATAAAAAGATAACTCAACAGTAAAAATAACATAACTAAGTGACACAATTTAGTTAAGAATTAAAATTTACGTAAGAAATTATGATTTTAATGAAATTATTTAGAAAATATTTGGTGAAGCAAAATGCATTTAATGTATCCCTTTCAACTTTCAAATTCGTGAATTGTTAAAAATCTCTCCTTCCACATGAATCTTTAAATCATAAATTGATGGATTCTGTAGAATTAAAATTTTTAGTCGAGACATTGGACATTTTAATGAAAATTCTGCTTTCAGAAGCTATATGCATTGATGTAACTTTATCATTAAACGATTTAAAAATATGAAAAAAAAATGGCAAAAGTGAGTGGCTAATTTCAGGTCTACATATCGTAAAAGTGTAAAAATGTTTGTCAGGATAAAAAAAGAATACAATTAAAAAATTGCATACAAGCTTATACAACTTTATAAAGCATAGTATATACAACATACTTTTTAAGCTTTCTAATTTATAGGTACAAAAATATGTAATTTAAAGTTTGAGTATCTCCAAAAAAAAAAAAAAAAACAGTTGATAGAATTTTTAGGAAGAAGCTTTATATTTTATTAGCCAAGATGTAGAATAGTTTTTCGTGTTTATAATGGTTTCATAAGTTATATAAAAATATGTTTTTCCAAATATGTTGCATAAATTTTTTTTTAATATTTATATAATGCAAATACGTTTTTTTAATATAGGTAACTTTTAATAAGTTTTTACTAATATTAAAAATGTAAATTTGTTTTTTTCTTCTTTTTTGTTTTTTTTCTTGTCTTATGCAAACTTCAAACATGTTTTTCCAAATATTAAGGATTATTTTAGAAATGGTTTGTTTTACATTAGTAAATTGATACAAAAGCAAATTAAAAGACTTAAGTTAAGTATGCAAAATGCCTCATTAAAATCGATTCATAACTTTCTGAAGGATTAGTAAAAATAACACAGTTTTCTTTTCTAGGAATAACAGGAAAATTAAGGTATGTTTTACCCCTTAGAATTCAAAATAGTACTTGTACATATTGTATTAGATAAAATAAACAACAAAAATTAATGAAAGCATTGCTCTACGAATTGTTACTTTACGACGTTATTTTAAATTAATCTTGAAAGCTTTAAACTAGAAAGATAAACTTTCGTATGTTTTTCTCAAGCACATTAATGGAATTTAAAGAGTATCCTAGCTTTCAATAGCGCAGCAGGACTTTCTTAATGCATTTTTCTGCACTAGACCTAAAATAGATAATGATCCAGCAGTAGAATTTCAAGTAGATTCTTAGAAAAGGCAATAAAAATATAGTTCGACAACTTTTTCGGAAGATAATTTCTCCTCTCATTTCTTTTTTAGGTGATTTCTCTCCCAAAAAGTTCTTTTTTCTCAGAGATAATATTACTTCCGGTTGTCTAAATGTTCTTTAGAGGCTCGTTTCATAAGGCGGAAACAAACGATTCTTTCACCAAATTCTCCCTTCCGCCTCTAGTAAGGATTAGAACTTTTATTAAAATAGTACGATTCATTCTTTTAAGCCTATTTTTATCTCTAGTGGTAGAAATAACACGGGAAGTTCTTTTTTTTTTTTGCACTGCCAGTAGCATGACAGATTGATTTGATTGTTGTTAAAAGTAATTATATTTTATATTGTTTTCAGCCGTTGAAATGCTAAGAATATTTTCTCAAGAAATAGATGAATAATGAGACAATATATAAGTGTTAATATTGTGTTGTATTACAAAAGCTTACAGCTCTTTAATAAGAAAACAAATATGTAAATAAAATTTAGCCACAGACATTACATGAAAACATCGTCTGAGTTTTTAATATTTATTGAAAGATAATATTTCTTCCGGAATTCTGATTTTTTAATATTAAGAATAATATTTTTAATATTAAGAATATATTAAGAATAAGAACCCATTTATACCTAATGGCCTTTTTACGTTCTTTAAAAATGGGCCTTTTTATGTTATTTTGGACTCTTTTAAAAATGTATCATAAATTTCCCAGGAATACTTGAAAATAATCTCAATCTATTATTTTTTTAAGGAATTTTTTTTTAAAGAGAGCACTTATCAAGCTTTCTTTTAATTGCATAATCTTTTTAATTTCCAAATTCAATGAAAATGAGTTCTTTGCAGTTGCAATAGTACGAAAAAAGGTTTTTAACGGAAAATTTTATGAAGAAAATTTTACGAAAGTTTAAATTTTCATGACATTTTAAATATATTAAAAATGCCACGAAAATTCATGGATAGATTATGTTTTAATGATTTTTCCAGTTTATTTCACGTAAATTATTATCAAGTTACAAAATATTATTAAAAAAAACTTTGGTGGCAAACAATTCTTGGCAATTTTTTTAAACTCATATTTTGGAATTGTAGATTTTAATTCAAAAAAAAAAAAAAACCGATTTAATCACTGTTAACGGGTTTTAGATATTTATTTTCGTAAATTTAATTAATAATAATTATGAATAATTTATCACAGTAATTGATAATATATAATTAATAGGTAATACATAATGTAAAAATTATAGAAAATAATTAATATTTAATGTGAGAAATAATTATAGATAATTAATAAAATAACTATAAATAATTAATAATATAATTATAAAGTAATAATTATCATTCATTATTTCGTTAAAACTTTGGAGACCGTTGTGTATAACTACAATACTAAACACTATAAAACCTATAAATAAACTACGATCCTATTTGAACTGAGTCCCGCTGTGGACTGATGGTAAAGATACGGTTCCCAGTAGAACACCGAAATCAAGCATCATTGGCTGCGGTCAGTAAGCGAGTAGGCGACCACCTTGATCAGCCTGCGTAGGGATCTAGGATACGCGGTATTGGCCCACGTTAAACTGTTCTACCGTAAAGTGCTCGACTTCGCGCACAGTCTACCAAGATAGGGGAGCCATCCCCTGTGCAGAGTATCAAAATTGCGTCTTCGGATCATTCTCAGGGATGTTTCCCAGACAGTCGCCAATAGCCCATTGCGCAGCTCTAGTGCGTAAATAAAGTACCTACCTACCTATTTGAACTGAAACTTATATAAATTTTATATTGTATAATCGAATTTTCTAATAGTGATAATTAAATTAACTGTTGCATTCTTAAAAGTTTCTGTAAAAATACCGACAGAAAAACCAAAACCTGTGTTAATTTATTCTATCACAAATAAAAATCATGTGCTCGGTTAAGTTTAGAAACTGCGAAACTGGAAGCTAAGCCATTTTGATTTTCCCTCATCGGATGCCTAACACAACACCGACTTTTTAATAATCTCATAGTAATAAGTGTGAGGTGAACAACTTATGAAGCCCCGTTGTTCCTTGCAGCTGGGTACATACTTTAGTCTAGAGGGTTAATTTGCCTAATTCATGGCAGGCTGCACGGGGGTTCGAATCTCAGTGTTGACACCACAATATTCCTTCCATTTCTTTGGCACATGAGAAGTTTCCAGTATCGTACTCTCCTCAAATGGTAACTCTGGACTATTGCAATACGAAACTCATTCAAATATGGAAGCACCGCAGAACTGTTCAACACAAAAAAATCTAGTATTTCTCATCTTTCACGACTAGTGGCACTACAAGATTAACTACCTAAACGGTATTAATTAAATTACCTAACTTCGATGTAAATTTTATGTACAATTAACCTTCCTTTATGCGGTTTTGAAACCATACTAGTTGCAGATGGTTAGAAAACCATGTAGTTTTGTAATCACGTTTTTTTAACCATACCAGTTGTAAACAGTTTAACACCCGTAATGGTAAAGAAACGTTCCTAAGTATTAACTTTACTGTTAAGTGGATGGACAGACAGCTGTCCGATATTTTATTGTAAATTTAGAAGGAAATTTCTAACAGTGCTTGAAGCCATTCCTAAGAGCCATTCCTAAGAGCAGGGTGCTGGTGAAGTCATAATATCTAGTAGCCATGAAGTCAATGACAGTTTAATTTGTCTGTAATAGTATAGTCGCCTCATGTGAATAACTTTCCTTATTTTAGAAGAAACATAGCGTTTTTAATTAATTTTACTCCTCATGCATGATTTGTAGTAGAATTTCATGCATATTCATCGAAATTTATTTTTACTAATGTAAGCAATTGATACTGATACAAATTAACTGCTCAATAAAAAAATTTACCTAAAACATGCGAAAAAACAAGAATTTTTTAACTTAATTTAATTTAATTTTTAATTTTTTTAAACTTAAAGAAACACTTAAGACTGTACTACAAATGAATTTAATCGATAAAAATAAACGCATGTAGAGAATTTTGGACTATAATTGAATGGGCAAAATTTTTACGTCTTTAAATTCTCCTACTGATGGGTTTGAAAATTGCGCGAAGAATCAAAAGAATTCCATTAACTAAGAGGTAGAAATATTTACACCTTTTGAATCGAATTTATTTATATAGTATATAGTTACTGTATGTTAGAAATTAAACCCAAACATGTAAAAGAGAAAGATTTGATTTAACCTAAAGAAAGTCTTAAGATTGCATCACAAATAAATTTAATCTACTAGAATATAGAGGGAATTCTAGACTAGCGCTTCCCAATTTCTTACCGTTATGGAACCCTTAAGTATCGACTATCGCTTAGTGGAACCTCGACTTTATCAATTAAGTTCATTAGCCATTGCGAACATATTAACCAGAGAAAGAATTCTAGTTATTTTGAAAGTTTTTTTATTGTTCATCAATACCTATCTTAAAATTAGTTTCAACATCAGACAGTTTGTTTCATTCATAGGTCTAGAACGGCATTTAGTCTAGTTCAGAATTTGGTTTTGGTGTTCGCATTAGGTGAAAATGAATAAAATAACCAGAAAACTGGTTTGTTTTGAAATAAAAACGAATGAAAAGAAACTGTTGCAAAAGTTGAGAATGGCTATTACAGAAACATTTTCCTTTATTGTAGAATTTTGATTTTTATTTTGCAATGAAAAAAATGTAAGTAAAAATACTAATGTATTTTTTTTTATAAATGCATGACTTTTCGATTATTTATTTAATATATATTTTTTTCAATATTATTTTATTTACACAAATTCATAGAAAGTAACTAAATTATGAAAGAAATATTGGTTATTGACGGAATATAAATAAAATTAAAATTTTAAAAAACCATAATTGGTCAATCGTCTAAGTTTCGGAAGCTTCTTACGGAATCCTAGGGTTCTGTGGAATACCTTTTCGGAAACATTGTTCTAGGCTAAAATTGCATGTTTAGAAAAAAATATCCAAATGTTAAAAAATATTTTTTTTTACGTTGTTGAATTTCCCTATTGACGAATGTGAACACTGACGAATTGACGAATGTGAAGCGAATAAAATTCCGTTTACTAATCAACTGAAAATTTTCTACTTTTTTAAAAATATATTATTTATTGTATATATTTCCTATAAACTAAAAATTTAACTCAAACATATAAAATAGAAGGATTTTATGTAATCTTAAAAAAAAGCTTAAGATTGCTCCACAAATGAATTTAATCGACTAGAACATCCCCAAGTAGAGAGAATTCTAGATTATAATTGAATAGGGGAATTTCTGTGTACTAAGGAATTACGCAGGCTTACTAATTATCTGAAGGTTACATTTGCTTTCCTACAGCAGTGCTTTGATTAAATTAAATTCTATCACCCTAGTAAATGTTCGAATAGCTTCATTTGACGAAGTACGATTCATTCTATTTGTTAGATTTAAGCAGTAAGTGCAAATCAATATTGATATGAACTGAAATTATAACTAGGATATAAAACTTATGCTTAATTTAGAAGTCTTTTTTTATAATTCCCAGAATTTTGTAATATTAATTTGTTAATTATGCATGAAATAACGACCAATAATGTATTTATTATCTCTACTTAAGATTAATTAAAAAGATAAAAATTTTACTAATGTAAAAAATGAAACTTTAAATATCTGCCATATAAATAAGAAACATTGTATTTAGAAAATATAAGGAATTCCTAATCAAATTACGGTAAACAGGGTGCCGGTACTTTTAACTGTAATTTTTTTTATTTATTTTATCGGAATATGTTACGGAACAAAAAATCTGATATATCGAAATTTTTACAGTAATAATTATCGTAAAATCCCTCCACTATTTAAATAAATATTACTGTAAAAACTATGGTATAATATTTTTGTAAGTGTAAATAAGTGCGGATATAAACCGAACTTATAATTAAGATGTAAAACTTTAACTTGTATTAAGAGTATATTTTTAAAAAGCAAATTTTCTTTTTTATAAAGTATATTTTCTTGAGCTTTTTTTTATAATATCAAAATATATAGAGCGTTCGCCTTCAAATGAGGTGAACCGGGTTCGAATTCCAGCGATAGCATGTCGACACGAATTCCGCACCCGACTCGTTGCGACCACAGTGCTGGCGTACAATATCCTCAGTGGTATACGGATCATGGGTTAGAGTCCCTTTGCCGTCAGTCTAACCATGGGAGGTTTTCGTGATTTTCCTATCCACGTGACGCAAATGCGGGTTTGTTCCATCAAAAAAGTCCTCCACAAAGGTAAATTTCTCCCAATACTTGACTGAGGAGCTCCCTTGTCTTCTGGATTGGGTTCAAAATTACTATTCTACGGAGTTGAACATTGGTAGTCATAAACTACAAATTGTGTCGGCTGTTCAAAGACGGATATAAAATAAAATATCAAATTATAAAAGAAATGCATAAGGTAATTTTTAAAAATAAAAGAAAAGGATTGTGTCTGTATGTTTTTCTAATAAGTCCAGAATCGTGTTTGTAAGGATTGTGAAATTTGAGTCAATATTTTAAATATTTATCAGTGTAAAAGAAGCCAAATGGTGTAAAAGAACATTTTAGATGCTTCACAGCACCAGAAACTATTCTTGGGTTTTGGTGTGCTGGAACACTTTGTGGAACACCACTTAGGTGTAAAGTAGTTGCCACCATTTTTGGAGTTATTACACAAGCATTTTTTACAGAGTACACAAACATTAAATATCACAAAGCAACTATGAAATTATGAAAAAGTTCTGCATGAATATATATTTTTTGTTTTGTTTTGTTTAATATGAGTGAAATTGTCTTAAAACTTGGAATGTAAATCGGATTGCCAAAAAAGAATGAATAAATTAAATTCTGGAAAACTTTACAGGAAAATATGTATTCTTGTATTTATCAAAATATTTGTAAAATGCAGTTACATTTAGTAGTCTAGTTTTGGGGAGGTTTAGGGGATGACATCCCCTTCCGAAATGAAACATTACTTGATTAATGAACTATTGTGCTTTAAGGATGTAAATATAAAAATGTTTTCATTATTCATTTTTTGAAATTTAAACATTTTGAATATATATATATATATATATATATATGCTATTAGAGAATTCTGTGCACCTAAATCTGAAGATATTCAAGCTTAATGAAGAAGTGAGTTGTTTTCTTCCTTTTCTTTCTGTGCTTACTCCATTAATTTTTGTTTCGATTCAAAATGCATTTTATTGGGTTTATTAATTTTGCTTATATTGGGTTCATTGCAATTTTATAAAGTTTTGATCCATGTTTTGTTGAAATTTTCCAATGTAAATAGAAATATCATTATGTTTTGGCCGCCATTCCTGTTACCACGGTGTTTCAAGCAAACAGGAATGGCGCCAAACATAAGTCAAAAATTTTGCCAGGGGCACCCTCAATTTTTTTTTTACTTTGTTGATCTTATAGGATGCCGGACGCTCCCTATTTGGTGCTTCATCGCCCCCGCCCCAGTAATTTAAATTTTAAACTGAAAACAATTAAAACCTGATGAAAAAAAAATTTAAAATATAGCAAATTAAAACATGTAACATTAATAAGTTGATGCTAAGTAATATTTCAAAAGCAAATACCAATGCAAGTAATTGTCTAATTAACTTCAATACTGTCAACTGACAAAATATTTTAGTTTCAATCAGACAAAAAGCAAATTATGTAATAAAAACATATATAACTGAAATTCGACAAATTAAATTAATCAATGAAATTTTTTGTCGTACTAAATACTAATAAAAAACATATATAAAATTAAATAATTATGTAATTAATGATTAATAAACATTTTTGTCTGAATTGTTATAAAATAATAAGGTGAAAACAATAAAATTAAAAATTATTTACAATAGATCTCTGACGATTCACAAAACCTAGCTATGTACATTTTTCATCGATCTTTCTTTTCACATCATATTGTGTACCAATGATTTGCACTTTTTCGCATTATTTAAGAAATATCTTAAACAAATATGAACTGTTAATTAATATTTCTGGCTGAACGATTTTTGAAAGTAAGTAAAAACAAATGAGCATTTTAAAGTAAACTCTGATCAATATATTTCACTCATTCAACTCAAAATAAAAATCGCAGCAAGCTTTAGCTGGCAAGTTTAGTTGTAACATTTCTGCAGGCAGCATTATTAAAAATTATTACCTTTTCACACACATGCGTACTCAATTTTGATTGGCTGTTTTGAGCGTTACTAACCAGAAGTCTTCTTATATATATATATATATATATATATATATATATATATATATATATATATATATATATATATATATATATATATATATATATATATATATATATATATATATATATATATATATATATATATATATTATATATATATATATATATATATATATATATATATATATATATATATATATATATATATATATATATATATATATATATATATATATATGTAATACAAAAATTATAATACTTTTGTATTAATAAAATAATTAAATCTCTTTCGTTTTCATAAAATGTCTTTGTTAAAGAATAAGCGTAGAGAGATTCTATTTTGGGAAGTCAAGGCTAATAATACAATTGAGTTATTTTTAGAATCTTTCCCCCTTTCACTTCCATATAAGGAAGCATGAAATGATTTTCCTTAATGCGTAAGGATACAAGTATTTCAAAGACTGTGCCTTTTTACTCCAAAATGTGTTAGTATAAAAGCGAGAGCAATGCTTTTCACATGTCCTTTTCATTATGTTCTGATCCTGATAAGTTGTTCCGGAATTGTCCAAGGTCTTGTCCACCCCCTCCCTTGCGGAGTGTGGATGTGAATTGTTATCGATACCAGCCTACTACCATTAATAAAGCTTCTTGGAGTGTATCATGGCTTACGACAGCATTCGAATCTGCAGCTAAATACACCACTGATAACAGGGATGTAGCCCTGTTATTATATATATATATATATATATATATATATATATATATATATATATATATATATATATATATATATATATATATATACTACGCCACTGATTACGTTAATTAATAAATAAGTCAACGAACTCGTTTCCCCTTTGCATTATGAAAAAATATTTTTTATGTTTGTTAAAAAAGTTAGAGTAATAATGTAAAATATTATACTACGCTGTCTAATTTTTTTTATAATTTAAATGAAATGAATGCTTAAAAAATAATTTATTAATATTAATAGGCGCTGAATTATGAATTATATTATTGATAGTATAAATATAAATGGGTTATCTACTGGGTTTTTGACGTCAACAGTTATAGTTTTAAAACAAAGTTCGGCGATAATACTTTAACATTGCGTCTTTTCACTTTATCTGTGATAAATGTTTACAAAATGGGAAATAGTTCATCGCGAAATTGAAGAATGGATTAAAAAATCAATAATACTTGAGAAATACACCTTATGTAGTTGGGTTAATGTATTGTTGAGAAATATATCTCTTAAAATTTATTTTTTAATATAACTACTTTAAGATGTACCGAATTTGTAAGAAAATTAATTGAATAATGTAATACGAATGGTCAATGGTAACCTTAAAAAACATTGCTAATGGATTATGGATCACAATCTTTTACGTGATCTACATTCCTACTTTAAAAGGTATAGGAAAGCTAAAATACTTATTTCTTTGATTACTGATTTTGCTTTTTGCTCTTCTAAAAATAACTTACAACATTTTTGACACGATATATTTTTGCTTGTAAAACAAAAATCTATTTTTTTTTTGCAGTAATTGTAAGCACGCATCCATGACTACACCAGTAAGAAAAAGAACTGTTTGGAACGAAAAATAATTACGTCGCTTTGCAACGATACATTTGAAAAAAAAAAATATAAAATAGAATTTTGCAATCAAATTTGATCACGAAGATAAAATAATTTTCATTCTCTAAGGAATTTTTTTGTTAGTTTTTATTTAATATAAACCTGTTTTCTGAGTTTTGCATCCAAAACAAAAGTAATCTTACAGAAAATGTGTCTTTTTGTTAATATAAGCATATCCAGCCATCCACTATTTGAAAAAATAAATTTATTTTAAATAGCTATTTCAGGAGCTAATCTAAAACGGATAAGAAACTTACCTACACTAGTGTTCAAAATACAAAGTATTTTCACATTTGGTTGATATTCTCACGAAATTCTTTGAAAAGTTTAATAAGAAAGAAATTCTAGGAAAAGCCTTGTAAGAAGGAAATTCTGGAAGAAGTCTAATAAGAAAGAAATTCTGGAAAACATCTAATAAGAAAGAATCTCTAGAAAAAGCCTTGTAAGAAAGAAATTTTGTGAAAACTCTATTAAAATTCGGTATGAACATCGTATTTATTGACTCGACAGTCTTCTTTAGAATCTTATTCTATTCTGTTCTTCTCTTCTGTCCACCAAGTTGATCATTCTCAGTGTTTTAAAGTCCTAATTAATGCAGTCTACTCACCTTAGTAAAGGTCAGCCTCTAATTTTGATATCAATTATTTAAAATTAAAGACACTAGATGTTAAAAAGGCTTGAACCATTCGGAATTAATTAGTAAATTTAATATTAACTACTTCAATCTAATTGATAATGTTAGACTTTTTTTATACAACTTGTATTTTTGCCTCCATGTGTTATTTATGTTCATTGCATCTAAAATTCTCAAAACTTCTCTTTCCGGATCAAATTACGATAAAAAAGTACCGGCACTCACACTATCAGTATTTTTGACAGTAAAATATATTTTATATTGTAAAATTTTACGATACAGAAAATCTGATCTACTTTTATAGTAATATTCGCTGTAAAAATCACTGATATAGTGTAATCAAACAAATATTGCTGTAAAATTGCAGTAAAAATGGATTTTACGCAATGCTGCAATTTATATAAATAGTTTGTCAAATCAATTTGACAAGAACATTGAAATTGCTCGGCAAATAATCGGCCACAATTAATATTCATAAATAATAAGTAAAGAAAAGTAAATAAATAATAAGTAAAGTTAATAAGTAAAGAAGATTGATACTTACTTGGCATGACCAGTTTGTCAATTCAACCTGACAAGAAGACATTCACCGGGTACATTTTATGAAAATGGCCAACCGGACTGTTATGAAATGGCCAACCGGACTATTTAACTAAAATCAGTTTACTATCCCGAGTTATTTCAGGCAAATGAAGAAAGTTTAATATTAGTATTTGTGCCGACCGGCTTGTGTAGTGGTCAGGGAACTGGCCTTGCATCAGAAAGGTTCTGGGTTCGAATCTCGGGCAAGGCATGGATGTTGTTTCATTCTCTCTACTATCTGTCCTTACTGTGGGAGCAACGTTAGCCCACCTAATATGGTGCCCCTGAAAAAGTGGCCAACAAATTTGCCCTGTAAATGCCTGAATTGACGAATGTAACAGGTGGGCATTGGAAATAAAAGAAGATTATGAAAACAAAAACACCATATTGTCAATATCTTTAAATTGCTCAATTATCTGTTTTTAAACGTTTAAAGAAAGACCTATCAACATTTCACACAAAAATTGAGTTAAATAGTTGAAATATACAATAATTATTCGCCAAATTTACGGAGCTCCGAAAAACACAAATTTTTTCCTCAACAGTCGGAATACTCTGGTTGGTAGGAGGTTTGACTCGTGTTCGTAAGATAATGAGTTCAAATTCCGCCGGCTAAGGAATCCTCATGTATTAAATTGTGACTGGTGCACGTTGATAGGTTGAGGTCACAAAGTCCTCCATGTTCATTAAACAAATTTATACCTTTTGGGGATATTGAATTGGATCTATCTATCTATCTATCTATACATCTATCTATCTATATATCCATCTATCTATATATCTATATATATATCTATATATATATATCTATATCTATCTATATATCTATCTATATCTATATCTATATATATATCGATATATAAATTTTTAATTTCAATGTCACCAAATGATAACAAGTATTAAATTTATCTGTTCTTGCAGTCTGTAAAACTATTCCAAAGAATTACATCATCAAAAAGAAATTACCTCGAACTTTGGTTCATTAGAAAAACTGGGTACACATTTAGGAAAGAAAACAATTACACTCCTCCTAATGATGCCATTACTAAAGACAAAATAGAATTTCAAGAAATCTTAGCCGTATAACTTTTTCTTTTCTTTGATAGGCACTAAGAGAAGAAACAAGTTTTTTTTTTTGAAAACTAATGTCAAGTATTATTTTCTTATGTTAGAGAAACTCAGAATTACAATGAGGCTTATTATGTCGGAAAACTTCTATGTGATTTTAAATAACTACTGATTAAGAAAAAGCGCACGAATTTTTAGAATGTTTCTGTGACTAGGCTTAATAAATATTTCATTTTATGATTCTTCCTGTTTTTTTTAGGTGTTTTTTTAATCTGTAAATGATGTATGACATATATATATATATATATATATATATATATATATATATATATATATATATATATATATATATATATATATATATATATATATATATATACTTAATAGAAGTCGAAATTAACGTAAATGTTCTTCAAAAGGTACTCCTTTACGTATGAGGCATTTCGAAATAAATAATAATTATCCTAAGATAAATCTATCCTAAGAATACTGTCCTAGAATAAGAAAACTATTTCAAGAAGAAAATCTATCCTAAGATAAGATCTTTCATTTATATTTTTTATGATTCATTGAATGAACATTAACAAGTAGTTAATGTTGTTGGTTAAGAAGCTGAAACGTTTTTGTGCATAAAGATAATTATTTTTAAACTATAATCTTTAAATCTTTATAATTTTAAAAATGTTATTTCTAGCATTTTTCGTTTAATATCGTTCGATATAGCTTAAAAATTACATAGAGAAGAATAGAAATGTCAAAAGCGTAAATAGTTAAAAGTCAGTTATATGTTGTATAACATTATGTATATTAAAATCGTTATAAATTTTAAGCTATTGGTTCTATTGACTTTTTTTAGCTTCATTTGATTCATGATATGAAATCTAAGAATTATCTTACATGTTTAGATGGCATGGTTTAAATTCCTACTCTTAATTATGGCATGGTTAAATTCCTATGAAAACCCATCCCATTGAGTAAATTAAGGCCTTAGATCAGGAGAGTGGTAAATTTAAGATATTTATATTAGTTTAAGTCTTATTTTTTAAAGCGATTTCTAGCTTTTTACTAATGTCGTATAAACTATGGTCAGAATAAAGTAAGTACAAGAAAAAGGTCAAAATTATCAGAATTAACTATGTGTCTGACTCTATGGGAACACCAAAAACATTAAAAAAATTTACCGAAGCACTTTGGTAATAATGTTGGTAAAATTAACAATAAAATAGGATTTCATAATATGCGCCGAAATTTTGTGAATACCGTATTTTTTTATTATCATGTATTGAATATATGCAATCATGTAATTTGATCATGATATCTTAAAAGATGGCCTAAAAATCACTTATTTGGTTAAATTTACTTTTCAGATTTGTATTTTTTACTAAATGTGTGGTAATAAGAACTATAATTTAGAAAACCAGAATTTTTAATAAATCGTTATTATATGAATTGAAAAATAACTAAATGAATGGTTTAATTACCGTACATAGTTTAATCAGAATGATGTTTTTTTTCCCAGAAATGCTATCATACACACTATAAAAAATTCCAGATCAAACACCGGTATAATGTATTGGAACTTTGGGCGCATCATTCGCAAAATATATTTTACCGTGAAATATTATACCGTAATTTTTGCAAGAATATTTTTTATTAGTGTACTTCAGTTATATTACGGTAATTAGTACTGTAAAAGTTATGGTATATCACACAGATTTTTGTTCCGTGTCATGTGCCTGTAAAATCGGATATTACGGTGAAAAGTATTGACATCCTAAAGGTAATTTTGCCAGAATTTTTTCACCGTCTACTACTTGTTTGAGGTTTCAACTATTTAGAACTTTTTGAATATCGATACGATTCTTACTTAATTTTGAAAAAAATAATATCTTTAATTAAAGATGCTTGAATTACTACTGTTAAGAATTTGACTGGAAAAGTATATTGAGTTTAGTTCTATCACCAAAAGCTACATTGTTCCTCAAAAAAGATTTACGTCTATTTTTATCTCTTGTAACATAAGACGCTAACCTTTCCAGCTCAATGTTCCCGCTGATATTACACTGATAACAGTAAAATTCTTTTTTACCCGAACATATGTAGGCCGAAACTGAATTTGACTCTGAAAAAGATACTTCTTTTAGATAAGTATCAAAGAAAAAAAAAAGAAGAAATTAAATATTTCATTAAGATTTGTTTCGCAAGAATTAGTAGAAAAGAAATATGATTTACAACTCGCTGCATTGAAACCTGAACAAAATTGTTTTGGATATTGCTCAAGAGTTGTTAATTGTTACGAATTTATTTAAAATTTCATCTCCACTAGTTAATTTCTTTTTCAAATTCATCATTCGCGATTGTAGTTGAAGTTAATTATACTATTACTTCCTCTTCTTCTTAGGCACAACAGCCAGTTACCGGCCAAGGCCGTCTCAGTCAGTTTACCCCATAAAGACACTGAGAAAACTTTTTTTTGTTGAATTTATACAAATACTTGATCTTGGCCGTGGTAGCTCAGGAGACAGAGCGTTCACCTTCCAATTAGGTGCACCGGGTTAGAGTCCCAGCAATGGCTGGTCAATATGAATACGGCACCTGGCTCACACCCACCACAGTGCTGACGTAAAATATCCTAAGTGGCAGACGGATCATGAGTTAGAGTCCTCTTGCTGCCAGACTAACCGTGGGAAGTTTTCGTGGTTTTCCTCTCCATGTAACGCAAATAAGAGTTAGTTCAATAAAGAATTCCTCCATGAAGGCAAAATTTCTCCTAATACTTGATCCAGGAGTTCCTCTGTGTTCAGGATTCGGCTCGAAATTACTTGACTACGAAGTTGAACATTAGTACTCGTAAACCCGAAAAATTGGGTCTGCTGCTTAACGACGGTTAAGAAAGAAAATACTTGATCTTGCCTAATTTGGGTGTTGGGATTTCAAATCTAGAAATGAGTTTTGCCCCTAAAGCTACAGATTTTTTTGAATGATATTTTTAGTCTATTTTTTTGTCGAAAATTACAGGTTTAAAAGCTATGTATAATAGCAGAGAGTCGCGCAAATGTTGCGACAATCTTCTAAAAGAGTTAAGGCACGTCTAAAGGATTAAATTTGCAGAGGAACGTATTCCCGCATACTATTATTTTTTGTTGCATTTATATAAATATTTGAGTTTGTCTGATTCGGGAATGGGGATCTCAAATCTGAAATTAGTTTTGCTTCTAAAGATACAGATTTTATTTTATAATGGCATTTTTAATCCATTTTTTGTCAAAATGTGCAAATTCAAAAACGTTATATATAAACACAGGAATCGCGTGAATGTTGTGAACAACTTATAGGGGAGTTAGGACATCACCAGGAAATGAAATTGCATGTATATATACGCCGCTAGTGGTGCTTCCCTTATTTTGAACTAGTTCTTCGGATGCTTCTGAACAGATCATAATAGAGAAGTGCCTCTAGCCGTTTATGACGACATTTTTGGGCTTGGGTTCCTATGCAGTTTTCATCCTGATGATGTACCCCAATTCCCTTAGAAACTTGTCGCAACATTTATGCGCTTTTCTATTATGACTTGTTCAGAAGCACATGCAACAGACAAAAAAACTATTTCCAAGTGTTATTGAAAATTTTTTTATTTTGATTTTATGAAAAGAAGTAGTAAAAAAATTATTGTTGCCAGATATAAAATCACGTAAAAAATGTCGGTAAGAAGTATAATATTTATAACTAGCTACATAACGAAAAGCTGTTTTTTTCGAAATTTAAAATCTTATCTCCGAGAAAAATCATAATTGCGGTCACATATTAACTGAAATTAGTTTTATTGAAATTGGAAAATATTTAGATATTCCAAAATTAGTCTTATATTTTAACATTAGTGGGTCAACATCGTAGGTTTTAACTTAAAGAAAAGCTTATATGCAAAAAAAGCATATAAAAGAAAAAGGAAAGCATATATGCAAAACAAATTTTAATTTCCAAGTTAAAAGTTTTAAAGGAAATAATTTAAAGTATCTGTAAAAAAATATTCATGAAATGTAACTTTTCAGTTTCCACGAAAATTTAACCTGAAACCAACAAAAGATTCTAATCATAAAAAAGAGTTAAGAATTAAAAATATGAATGGAGAAAACAAATTTGGTAAAATTACCGAACAGTGTGGTAATGATATTTCTGGTAAAAAAAACAACAACATAGTTCTGGTAATGAAACCAATATACAGTATTCAAACCATTTATTTGATAATTTTTCCGATCACATGATAACGATTGACCAAAACTCTGGTATTCAAAATTAAAGTTGTTATTACCAAACATTTAGTTAAAAATACAAAAATGAATTGTAAATTTAACCGAATCAATGGTTTTTATGCCATACTCAAAGAAATCATATTAAAATTAAAAAATTTTGCCACATTTACTAAATTTTATCACGTATTGTTACATCATATTTTATTTAGATAAATAATCCCTAGAAACTGGAACGGTATGATACTGCTTGTTTAAAAATTTCATTCCTTTCAAAAATATATGAAAAGGAAATAACAGTCGGCATGTTTTAATCGCTCAAAAACAGACGCCCATTTCCAAGACTTGCCACTCGTGAATAAGAAGAAACAGAAGTGATATGAATTATGAGACATTTTCAAATCACTTTTGTTTCGTCTTTTCACATCTTAAAAAAGGACTTCTGTTTTTGAGCGCTTGAAACTGATCTACTGTTATCTCCTATTTATATATTTTGGAAGCGAATGACGTTTTTAATCAAGCAATTATATTTTTTTTCGTAATTTCTCCAAAATCATGCCCAAAGCGCTTCGGTAAAAATTAATAAGCTTTTTGATATTGAGCCAGGAACACGATAAATTTAACCATACTTTTTTTTCTAAATATTGATAAGCTTTATTGATCTTTTAATATGCTCCACAATTTAGAATTTTCTGGAATTAAACCAATATCTTATGACAACCGTAAAAGAAATCGGCAGAACAAAGTTATTTTTCTCCAGTTTTTCACATTCAAAACAAAGAAAATTAAATGAATTTTTACCCGTAAATGTGAAGGATTAGTTACATGAAGTTCCCTTAAGAAAACTATTAAGGTGTGCTGGATTACAGGATGTCCCAGTGCAGCCTGCCTTTATTTATTATGAAATGTCTATTCTATATGAACATTTTTCACGCACGAAGATAAAATTCTGGATCAGACGAAAGAAACAAAAAAAAAAAAAAATAAAAAAAAAAAAAATCCAGTTGAACTTTTAAATTGAACAGAAAGAGAGAGGAAGAAATTTTATAGATAAAACTCTCCCCCCGAGAGAAATTGAATTTTAAATTGAAATTGAATTAAATATGAAATAAATCGAATAAGTTATTTTTTCTTTAAAATTAAGGAAAAAGAAATCAAGCGAAATATAAATTGACTTCTAACTTTTGAGGAAGTTCTGATATTATTTCAAATTTTTATGCTTTTAATACCATTTTATTATTTTTTGAAAAAAATTTGCATATTTTCGATTAATGATAAGTTTATTCAAGACCATTTGGTAAGTTTTTCAGATATATAGATTATGAGAGGTTTCTTTGGAATTTTAGACTAGAAGAAAATACTGCTGTCCAGACCTTAAAAATGTTCCATTTTTAAATTTTTAGAAACCCTTTTTTAGAATTTTTAGAATCGGGATACTTAAGTAAGACTGTAAGAGTTGTTGTTTCTAACGCTGCGTGCCAATACTTGGTGAAACCAAGCGAATTTAAGGCAGTGTTTCTTGTTTTTCAGTGGTGCCATTTATGGTCAACCTCACAGCCCGTTTACAGGTGAACACATTCATACTTCTCATCCTCAGATCGTAATTTTGTCCTGAACCAGAGCATGACCAGTCTCTAATTTAAAAACCGGATAGGTATAATTAGTTATAGGAATACAGAGGACTCAGTGACCTGATAGATTTGACGTGCACCAATCACCATTTACTACAGGGAGAGCTTTCGGCCGGCCTGTATCGAACCCACGCTTTGCCAACGACATGCTATAGCGGCCCGCCAGCAAGAGTTGATTCACTTAGTAAACTTTACTCAAAAATTTTACTTAGGAAAAAATGTGTATATTTTTGTGATTGAAAGTATTAAAGAATAGTTTTGGGGGTTTTATTTTGAAAAATAGGGTTTATCAACAAAGGAAAGTGACCTTTCAAACACTAACACTTATTTCAACCAAACTGACCAGATGCAGATGGCTTCTCAGCCAAATTAACAAGATTTGACATAGTTAAGCACAAGGGGTTGACGTTTACGAGTAACATAAAATTAGATATAGTCAACCCTTTTTTTTAAATTTTATTTTTAAATTCAAAGCTCTACCTGACATATAGAGGAGCAAAATAAATGTGAATAATAAGCAATTATATTGTTAAATTTAAACATAAAGTATATAATGCAGAAAAAATTCATATTGCACAATTAAAAATAAATGTCGTCAGTGCGATCTGTGAAGATATTATTGTTGTGCCTAAACCAAAAATGTTAAAACAATTTTCATTATCCCTAAAATAATTTTGGTATTTGTTTTTTCTTCAAGTCGAGAATTAGCCTATAATGTAAAAGAAGTTACGTTAACGTTCGTTAACATAACGTTTCTTAACGTTATGTTCTTTACTGAAACGTTATTTTCATGAAAAGTAGTTCACATCAACCTTAAATGTTTTCATATTTAGAAAAATGAACGTTCATAAACCTTCATTTTGCAAATAATAAGGGTTTAGTTAAGAACTG
Source organism: Parasteatoda lunata (assembly GCA_949128135.1). Classification (NCBI taxonomy): domain Eukaryota; kingdom Metazoa; phylum Arthropoda; class Arachnida; order Araneae; family Theridiidae; genus Parasteatoda; species Parasteatoda lunata. The sequence continues at coordinate 11,873,253 of OX421976.1, read as the reverse complement.
TTATGATAAGATGTTAAAAGTTTCAATTATTCACTAATTCACAGCTGAGAAAGGAAATTAATATTTTATTGCTTTAAATAGATCATGTGAATATATTTTTCTTGCTTAGTTAATTATGTATGCGTAACAATATTTCCTAAAACTTATGCAAATTCGTACAGACATGATCTTGCAAAACGACAGTTGATAAAAAAAGAACATGAAAGAATTGTTAATTTGAACTATTCAGATATGTAAAATGAGTGTTGTAGAATTATTCGAATTCTCAGTTAGGGTTAGATTGTTCAGAAACATATATATACATTTTTCTAAGTATTCAATTATTTAAATTTAAAATGTTAAAAAATATGATCATTTATACGAAACTTCACTTTCTTTAGTAGGAATGTATTATTTAATATTTTACAATGTGTGCTAACTTTACTCTTTTAACCTTACTTTAAAATGCAAAGTTTCTTTATCATGAAATATAATACCATTCGAAAAGTTGAGGAATACGATTAACAAAACTATGTATTTTATCTTTTCCAATTTAAAATTGTATTTTTTATGTACCCCGTGAAATTTATGCTCGCATTTGTTTAACACAGACTGAAAAAAAGGATGGTTAAAATTACAAAATTCTTACTCTCTATAAAAACGCTTTCCACTAACAAAATTTAATAATTTTCATTGGGGGGAGGTAAATTTCAGATATTTATATTAGTTTAATCCGTAATTTTTAAAATAACTTCTAGCTTTTCACAGTAAGAAAAAAGTAATGGTCAAAATTTACGAAATACGTTAAAATGTGCCGTGTTGTGTCTATAGGAATACTAAAAAGCTCTGTGGTTTTTACCAAAGTGTTTTGGTAATGATGATGTTAAATTTTAACAATAAAATATGGTTTTATAATATTTGATAAAATTTCGAAAATGTCGTAAAATTTTATAATTATTATGATGAGCCGCGATGATTCAGGGGATAGAGCGTTCGCCTTCCAATGAGGTGAATCGGGTTCGAATCCCAGTCGATACAATTCCGCATCCGGCTTGCACCGACCATAGTGCTGACGTGAAATATACTCAGTGGTGGACGGATCATGGGCTAGAGTCCCCTTGCCGTCAAGCTAACCGTGGGGGATTCTCGTGGTTTTCCTGTCCATGTAACGTAAATGAGGATTGGTTCCATCAAAAAGTCCTCCATGAAGGCAAATTTCCAATACTTGATCCAGGAGTTCCCTTGTCTTCTGGATTGGGTTTGTAGGAACTAGTATAACGTTCTCACATTTGAGGGATCCAAAGACAACACGATAAAATCCGAGGATAAAAATAAAAGATTTATTTTCCGGAAAAAGTTACAGTCACAAAACCGAGTAACTAACTTAAAATAAATTAAAATACAAAAGTGTATAGCACACTGAGTAGTAGTAAATACTTTGTGATTTCACAGAGTTATGTATGCTGGGAAAAGTGCGCGATAACAAAAATGAGATCTGTATCTTGCAGTCGGTTACAGCTAATTTCTAACAGCAGAAAGAAAATCAGGATGTGCTCGATGACAGGTTGCAGGTTCGGTATTACCTTCAATCTAGCGAAGTGGAACTCTACTGGTTCAAAATTACAAGGCTACGTAGTTGAACATTAGTAATCGTAAACCCAAAAATTGGATCGGCTGTTCAACGACGGATATAAGATATAAAATAAAATTATATCACGATACTTAGAGAATGGCATAAAAACCATTTATTCGGTTAAATTTTCTTTTCAGTTTTTTTTTTTTACTAAATTTGTGTTAATAAGAACTATCTTATTATATAAAACGCTAATACGTACGTATGTATCAATAAAACCGATGATATTTCTTTTCTCGCGTTGGCAACAGTTTTCATTTTTAATGAAGGACTTAGTACAACTAAATAAGATTCTTTTCACAACACTTAAATATTTACTTTATTTTCTTCATTTGTAGAGAGAACAGTCGGCAGAGAATTCTGTTAGGTTAAAAAACATTTTGCTAAAAAAAGAACGAATTCTAAAAGAAATAAAAATAAACAACTTAAAAAATAAAAATGCTGTTGCCAGCCATAGAATTTTTTGAAAGTTAACTTAGCAACATAAATCAAAATGACATAGAAGCGCAACTATATCAAAATTATGATACCTGAGCGCTTGACGTAACAAATCCTTCAATTCTATAAGTGTTGTATCGCTAAATGCCTAAATTAACAACTGTGCTTTTAAAGAAATTCAATAAAAAGTTTTAAATAAACAACTTCTATCCAGCTGCTATCAATCTTGAAGAACTTGGCTCATTGATTAAAAATATTGTTTTAATTTTACAGTACTAACTTTACTTCTACTTACATTATTGCTTGACCCTCTTTCATTACATTTTACAACTTCATGCTAAATTTGAGGACACAACACATGGCTTTAGCCCTCTGGTGGGAAAGACTTTAAAACAAAACTTACAACAGTTACTTTTCTCAACAACTGAAATTTAGAATAGTATGATTAAGAAAAATATGTGAACTGTTTGCAATTTCAAATTAAGATTGAAATGTACAGGTTTAGAATTTTCTACAGTGAAAAGTTTTCGGAACTTTAGTATTCAAAAAAGTATACAAAAGCTAGACTTTAAGAACGTATCTAATGAGCGAGCAAAGCGAGCATTGGATTGCGAAGCAATCCGAAATGAACTACGAAAGCAGTTCCGGGGGTTGGCGAGCGCTAGCGAGCAGGGGGCGAAGCCTCCAAGTTATAATTTAATACACGAGTCATAAAACTAGTAATTTTGAAAAACAAAACTTCTGGTTAAACCATTTTCACATGAATGGACAAATTACCAAATAAATGGTTTAAATATCACATCTTTTGGTTTTAATTACCAAAATTATGTTGTTGTTTTTTTTTACCAGAAATTTCATTACCACACTATATACGATAATTTTACCTGAAATTTTCTCCGTGCTGGAATTCGCTGAAAATTATGCCCCGGATTTGCAAAAGCTTTTGCATATTTTTTTTTAATGAAATATATCCATAAGACACTTATCAATTACTGTAACATTTAATTCCCAAATTAATTTTTGAGATGCGAATAAACTTTAAAAAAATAATTGATTTTATATTAAATCTCATTGATTTATTTTAAATTTGTAGAAAATATTTTCATAATAAGTATTTTAAAGAAAATTTATTTTCCAGAATGCAAATACTTAATGAAATTTTTCTAAAATATAAAAGGAACTATGCCATAAAATTTTTGTTTTTAAAAATATGGTTAGTACGATTTTTTAATATGCTATAAGCTGCTGGAACGAAATATTAAAACAACGGTTTGGATAAATAGCAGGTATTGCAAACGTTAGATGCATCTCCTATAGTCTCACACACGCTTTTATTTAGTCTTTTAAAACATTGGAAATTTTCTTATGATTAGTTCTTAAAACATGTGCCGAAATGGAAACATTTCAAAAGTGATTTTAATGCATCATTGATAATATCACTGAAATAACTTTAAAATGACATATAAGAAATATTTTATTGAAATTTTATAGAAATTTAAATCTTATGATACTCATTTCTCAAAAAATGAGGAAAAAAAACTCATAATAGTTGCCAATAGTAAATTGTTTTATAACTATAGTTACCTTACCATACTTAGAGAGTAAAATAAATTTTTATAGTTTTCCATTTATGGTTAAGAAATCTTCTGCTATGAAAAGGGATATAAAGCTTATATACTTACATTGACTTATGTCCATGTAAAAAAATGAAATGAATGAATGAAATTATAGGTTTTTTTTCTTCAAAAAATAAAGGGAAAAAATCCTAACAGTTGCATATAGTAAATAGTCTTATAACTATATTTATCTTATACTTAGAATAAAATGAATTTATATAGTTTTCGATTTATGCTTAAATCATCTGCGAAGAAAAGAAATATTCAACTTATACTTACATTGGCGTTATCTCCATGTAAAAAAAGTGAAATGAATGAATGAAATTATGAGTTTTTTCCCCTCAGAAAATAAAGAAAAAACACTCATATTAGTTGCTTATTGTAAATAGTTTTATTATTATATTTATCTTACTATACTTAGAGAGTAAAATGATATTTTATAGTTTTCGATTTATGTTTAAGAAAATCATCTGCTGTGAAAAGAAATATAAAGTTTATACTTACATTGACGCAATGTCCATATATAACTTATCTCTGGTTTAGATACATATTAAACTCAGCTTAGAATATCTAAAAAATATTTGCTAAGATTGGAATGAAAAAGCTTTTTCGGATATCACAAAATATGTAGGATTTACTAAAATATTTTTTAAATCAATAATACCGAGATAAGAAGCTAAAGGATGCTTTTGAAACAGAATCTAGCTTCAAACAAGAAAACAGTTTATCTCTAGATATTCTCTAAAATCAAAAAATACATTTTATAAACATTTTGGGATACATATTTTCCCTTTAGAACTGTAAACTAATTGAATTACCTGAACGTTGGATTACTATTATTTTTATTTAAATACAAACACCACGTTAAAAAAGTATTTTAATGGAATAAATGCAAGTGACGTAGTGTGGATATCTAAATCCTGATTAGTAATTTAAACTTTGCATTTGTTTACGTTATTTACTGTTCTTTCCATCCTATTTTGAGGAAGCCAAACCCGTCAAGCATCAATTCTCTTATTTGACTTATTCTATATTCTTTCACAAAGAATATTTAAATTCTTTCGCAATATATTTTTACGCTCCATGTAGAACATAAGCAAATATATACATAAATAGAAAAATAGAACTTAAGCAAATATATCCATGTCGAACATAAGCAAACTAATCATGTATCGAAGTTGCCAGGCTCACAAAGGAAAAATATATTACGGTTACGATAAAAAACACAAACAACAAATAAATCTAAGTTAAGTAAAAGACGTAGACGAGAAAGAATTATATTTCTACAAATGTGGTGGGCTATACGGCTCTGTATTTAATTAACTTCAATTTATATAATTTTATCCAATATAATTTTATCCAATTATCCTTATTTTATCCTTCCCAATTATATAATTTTAACATAATAATTTCATAAATACTAGATCGACCTGCCCCAACGATTTATCTAATTTGTATAATTCTTGGATTGCTGCGCAATCATTTTTGGTTTCATGGCGATAAATAGAAAGAAAAGTATTAAATTAAGATCCAAAAAGATTGTTTTATTGTATTAACACAGATTTGGTTTCACGGGCTTACAATTATTGGAATAAAACTGAAACATAACCATTCTCTGCCGGATAATATAGTACCTTTATCTATAATTTGGTTTTTAAATTCCTATTCAACTTTTAGTCACTATAAAAACTCGTTTAACGTTTTGCACCAAAAAGATTATTTAGTAGTTGTTCTAAAAGTAATTCTTTCACGAAGAAAAATTCTAATAAAATTACCATTTCGTATGGTGATGATATTTCTGGCAAAAACATCAGCAACTACATAATTCTGATTAATTAAAACAAAATATACGTTATTCAAACCATTCATTTGGTGATTTTTTCCCTTCATATGATCTCAGTTTATTGGAAATTTTGATTTTCAAAACTATAGTTTTTATTATTACACATTTAGGAGTTATTATTTTAGTCTGAAACGTAGATTTAACCGAATGAATGGTTTTTAAGTCATGCTCTATGCTATCATATGATATAATTACAAAATTTTATCACATACATATTATAAAAACCAAAATTATTACCAAAGCACTTCGGTAAAAATGACCGAAATTTTTGGGGTTCCCATAGTGCCAGAAACATGGTAAATTTTATCACATACTGATAGTTTTGACCATACAATTTTTTCTGTGTAATGATGCTTCACAAGTTTGTATTCATTATTTGAATGGCAGATGTTGACGGAACAATTTTACAAAAAGAAAAGTAAGTTTAACTTATTTACTATTTAATAATTATAAAACAGTTTTAAAAATGTTCATTATAAAATGTTGCGTAACAAGTTATAATTTTGTTGCTTTATAGTAAAGAAACACTGTTTTTAGTTTTGAACTATTTGGAATAGAAATTAAATTATTTGGAATATTATTTATTTGGAATAAAAATGAAATATTATTTGGAATAAAATGAAAATTAAAAACTTAATAGTTTTTAATACAAATATCATAAAAGATATGCTAAATTCAGATAACAGTTAAATACTTTTAAAGAAAGGGTAGATAACTTTTTTTATAGGGAAAACTAATTTTATGTATTTCATTAATTTTATGTTGAAGACTATAAAAGAAATCTAGACCTTTTTCCGGAAATCTACACCATGCGATTATTTGATCAAAATGAATGCGACTCAAACAATGAATAACAACAATATGTTTATATGTAAATGCGATTCATAAATCATTATGAAAGATCATGAATGCAAAAAGTAATGAAAAAGAATGATAGTCTTACCATAAATTCGGTCTTAATAATAAAATAGATAGTCTCTATGGAATGTTTGAATTGATATTGCACAGTGTAAAAAAAAGGTCAAAATTAAGCAGATTATGATTATATTTACCGTGTTTATTGCTGTATGGGAACACCAAAAAACACGTACTTCTTACTGATGCGCTTTGGTAAAACTAAAAATTAAATATTGTTTCATAATATTTGTTGAAACTTGGTAAATGTGATAACATTTTGTAATTTTATCATAAAAACTTAGAGCATGGCACAAAAACTATTTATTCGAATTAATTATTACTAAATTTACTTTTACACTTTTTACTAAATGCGTCATAATAAAAAGAATAATTTTGTAAACAATATTAATTACCGGTAAACGGTTTACACATGAATAGTTTAAATATCGTGTATCTTGGTTTTATTAATTAGAAATATTTTTTTCTATAGAAATGTCATTATTTTACAGTATGGTAATTTTACCATAAATTTTTTTCCTGCGCAGTACAGCTTGTATTTCGGATACTAAACGTGCAGCAATAATGTTCTGACTCGTTAATATTTTTTACAAAAACGCGTTACTTGTTACATCTTTCTACATAAATACACTTTTAATCATTATTCGAGTGAATAAATTTTGATAAATGCGTGAGTTATAATATTTAAAAAAAATAATTATTTGAATAAGGATTTTTTTTTACAAGAAATATCTTTACCATATGGCACTGTAATTTTACCAGAATTTTTCTCAATTTTTATAGCAAAATATGAGGTTGTGTTTATTTAACTTATTAAACTTTCAATTTGTGCTTAACTTTGGCAGTCTAAACGTTCAGACAATACCGTGTAATTATAACTTACAATAATCGGTAAATCAAGCATAAACTTTCTTCAGAAATTAACAATTTTTTTAAAACATTGATTCCATACATAACTACAATACAAGGAAGTGGTATTTATATAAGAAATCAATTATTGTGTGTTTGTGCAAGGATTAAAAGAGAGAGATCCTTTTTTTCGATTTATTGATATTTAAGCGGATCTAATAAAATAGAATTGTCAAATGATTTGGCGCATAAGGATAAACTATAAGGACGTTACAAATATGTAACTTGTCAGTTGGTGAATTTAAATATTTATGTCAAAAGTTTTATAGCTGTAAATAGGATATTTATTCTGACATTTAATTTTCGCTCGTTTGCATTTAAATGAAAAAGAAATAAATTAGGCTTTTATAAGGAAAAAGATTCAGATAAACTCTTTTGAATTAAATAAAATTAAAAAGTTAGGAAATATGTAATGCTTGTAACGGGATTTATAAAAATCTAATGATAGTATCGCAGTTTTCCATTGTTGTCCGTGCATTTTTATTGGACGGAAAATCACGTGGTAATTAATTTTTTTTCCGAATCATTTTCGATCCAGCAGTTAAATGTTGTTGCTAACGAGGGTGAATACATTATTAGTTAAAAATAAAATCTTGATAACAAATATCAAATGCATACCAAAGTGAATAATTTTAACTTTAGTAGAAAAACTGTTTTCTGGAGAAAAAAAAAACAATTATTGGGAAGCAATCATAGGGGTTAGTGAGCTGCAGCGAACAGGAGGCTAAGCTCCCATGTAACGGGATAAAATTCAGAAAGTTTATGTTATAGCTAGTGTTTGCAGAACATGAAAACTTAAAATAAACACGCTCCTTCATTAATTTTATTTTTCGTTACGAAAATTGTTCTGTTATGAACCCGCCCTTTTTATTAATATATGGAAATGATATAAAGAAAATATTTTGATTAAAGATTAGAAATGATTCTTTGATAAAAGATATTTTTGTTGCAACGAAGAAGAAAAAAACTTGGTTTTGAATAAACCGGCTCATTTGAATAAAAGAGACATTTTATTTCTGGAATATTTTGCTTCATTAAATGATGAAATTTTGATTGTAATGCGATCCTTTCTAAAAATAGTTTGCATGATTTAAATCTGTTTTTATGATTGCAGTTGATGATTTCGCCATAAGTTAATAAATCTACCGGCTGTTGCTGACAAATGAAATGCAGCCATTATAAATAAATAAATAAAAATTCGTATATTTGTCTCCAGTTCATCAAGAAGATTTAAACATTATAAGAATTTTTTCTCTTCCATTTTACTTTTGAAATTATTATAGAATATCTTAGAGCTTTGTTCAAATTTTCCGCCGAAAAATAAAAGATTTTTTGGCAGATAATATTGTTTTGTTTTCTTACCACATTATTATTTTTAAGATTTTGTTTTTATTGTCAGATTAATATTTGAATTTCAATATCCAGTTTATTTGCAATTATTTTCATCCATACAATGACGTATTTATTAAAAAAATTTCTAAGACTGCTACGCATGAATTATTTATTTAAAAAGGGACAAGGACTTGTTGGAGTTTTTTTAAATATAAGGCTTTTGGTTAATATAAAGTTATAGCCATTAAATTTTGGCATTTAAGCTTTTTCTTAATGTTTCGTTTTTTTATGTTGCCTAAAGTTGCTTAAGCTACTGAATTGAATTATTTCTTAAAACCATTTTTAGAGCAAAGCTAAACTTTTTTTAATCTTTGTTCGGGAAATTTGTCAACATTTTCGGGAAGAGTGCCAATATTTCTATAAAAAAAATCATGCGTTGTCACTTTGAGCTTTTCCAACATATTAAAAATATATAAACAATACGGAATATTAACTATAGACTATAATTATAAGTATTTTAAGCAAACTACACGTTCTCTATCGTCAACTTAAAAGTCAGAATATTTGAAAACTAATACTAAATGAAGTTTCATAATTTTTAAAGGTTTTGTCAGTTAGGTTAGATATAGAATAGACATGAATAACTAAGTAGCTTATTTACCACTACAATTACTAGTATTAACTCGATTCTATCTACAGATACTTTCTGATAGAAGATGATTGACATTGTCGAAAGCTCGTTCCCACAGTGATCCGGATGTGATCTGACCACACCTACCTTGACAGAAATACTCACTTCGACTAGAACACGCCTATATTGATGCATGGTCCACATTGAACAATAAACTTGCTATTTACGACTGTGACATTGTCCTCTTCGTTCAGGTTTATTGGATTTATTTTTAAGCAAATACTAATAAAATCTAAATAACAACCTCTGAGTTTTCTGAAAGACAATAAAATAAACTTAATCGTAATCGTACTGTGATCGTCTTTTTTCTCTAAGCATTTGAAAAATTAACGAGAATTTCTTATTTGAAATCAGACCTAAAGTTCAATCAATATGTTACTGTGAATGATCGAAATTGATTGTTGTTGACTTCGCATAGTTGCATTGGTAAATCCGAATATAGTGTCACTGCCCGGTATACCCTATATCAGGGCTGTCCAACTGGTGGCCCGCCAACTTCTTATTCAGACTGATCGGCCTCAGTTTTCTCATTAAAATATAAGCAAATTCTTTTATAATCCTTCTGTTCCATTGTTTTATAATTAATAATTCAACTGTTATTGTATAAGAGGTAAAAGGGTATTGTTCAACTTTTTCAAACTGCGGCCCGCCAGGTGATCAGTGACCGGAATTCTGGCCCGTGGGCTCTTTGCTGTTGGATAGCCCTGCCCTATATCAATGTTTTCTTTAAGGTTCAGTGCCACTGACCAGTATACATTTGCCCAGTATGAATGTTTTTTTAAGGTCAAGTGACACTTCCCAGTATGCATTTAACCGGTACTCCGAACACTGATGTTTCTCCTTATCTATCCTCAGCAGATATTAAAATATCGTATAAATGTAATAATATCAACGACTAAATTAATATCAAATTGGATAGAACCAATATTTCAGACATTAACCAAAGCTATTGTTGACATTCACCGGTGAAGGTCGACATTCTCATGATTTCGGTCATTCACGGTAACAAATATACTAAATTTTCACGACGAGATTTTTTTCCACTTGTTGAGGAATCAATTTGTTGATTGAATTTAATACCCAGGTATTATCCTTGAAGTACTTTAAAAAAATTTAAGGTAGGACCATTACATAAATTCTTTTATACGAAAAATTCCATATTCTTCTTCTTTTATTAATTCTGCGACTTTTACATGTCTTTTTCAAGTAAGAACCTTTTAAGTGTGGCAAAATGTCATGCGAGAAATGAAAAAAAAAAAAAAAAATCCTCTCTGTCGTTAAACTTCCTTCTCAATAAAAAAGGATGATCTGAGAATTATTTAAGAGAAACATTCGTTTACAGTCATTCGAATGTCTTAAAGTCACTGCGCATATCCGCGACACAGATATTTTAAAGTTAGGTATGCCCGCACACGCGTAGTTACTCCAGAGTACCTATACTTCCTAAAAAGGGAGGGTATTTGAATTGATATTGAGGTTTAGAAATGTCGTTTCACTTCCCCTCCGCGACAATGTTTCTCAGAGCAGCACATTCTCAATAGCTTCAGAACTTACAAACATAAAAAAAAAAAATGTGAAACGAGAATGGAGAGATTAAGCATTTTCATGTGTCACTCGGCATATGCGCTGTAGTTACTGACCTAGCTGCTGTAAAGATCTCTAGTTACTGAGCTTGCGCAGTTCCCTAAATCTGTGTCGCAAGCATGCTCAATTAGCTCAGCTCATACGTAATTGTAATTAACTAACGGCGTGTTAACTGGATTTCTGCCCCGTGATTTTTTTATCTCATGAAATGTGTGTTCTTTCTGTGTTTAGACTTAAACATGACAAAGAGAAAAAAAAAAAAAAACAGTATTTATTGTATGAAATATATAGCTTGCATTTAATTTTATTTTATAACCGTCATTGAACAGCCTACCAGGTCGTTTTTGGGCTTACGGCTACTAATGTTCAACTCCGTTGCCTCGTACCCGATCCGGAAGACAAGAGAACTGGATCAAGTATTGAGAGAAACTTGCCTTTGTAGTGGAATTTTTGATGAAACTAACCCGTATTTGCGTTACACGGAGAGGAAAACCACGCAAAGTTCTCACGGTTGGCGGGGCAGCTAGGGGACCCTAAATCATGATCCGTCAACCACTGAGGATATTTTAATCAGCACTGTGATTGGCGTGAGCCGGGTGAGGAATTCGTTTTGACCAGCCATTGCTGGGATGCGAACCCGGTTCGGAAAGCGAACGCTCTACCCCTAAACCACAGCGGCTCATACACCTTGAATTGCCGTTATATAAGAATAAAACGGTTGTAGTTTACTACCATACATCAGCATCAAAGTAATTTAAACTCGTTGAAGTCTGGAACGATCTCACAGTCACTTATCATTGTGTGAAAAATATCACTCTTACTCGACTGATATTTTTCTTTCTCCGTCGAACGGGTTGTTATAACATGATTGAAAGATGTTGCCACTTTAGGTATAGATAGATAACTTTTAAAGAACAGATAATTTAACAATTTGCTTAACACATAAAATATTTCAACCAATCACTTGGAATAATCGCATGAACATGCGCAGATGGTACGTGGAGCGACTAAATCTGTCTGGTATTATTTTCACATACACCCAACGCACCTCAGGAAAATGGCCATTATTTATTTTCCCTCTAATAACATTCAACGCTCGTATTGTCCGACTATTTGCAAGTGGCTATCTTAAGTGCCTCACCTTTCAGCTTCGCCGGAACATTTTTTGGTTTGCCTTGAACTCTCTAAGATGGATGTTACATCAGACCCCCTTTTTGTTGCTTATCTGACATATATCAGATGAAGAGGATAAGCTCGCTCGTATAATGCGATTCAAAACATTATGCATGTAAAAAAACAATGAAATAAAGATTATAAAGTAACATTTATTATATAAGTTTCTTGTTATTTTAACAAGTTCTGTCATGTTAAAATCAAATTTTATCTATCCTTTGCTTCAATAGGATAAGATTCTTTTTCTCAAGTAAAACATAATGTTCACTAAATTTAATGGAAATTAATAGACAAATAAATAAAATTGTGCTCGACGCATAAATTGCTGCTCCAAATGAACCAACGGAGCTGTTCGAATTTTATGTTTCGTTACATTATTGATCTACTGTCTTGCTACGAATAGCAAGTTTTATTTACTGTTTCTTTCCTTTTTTAGCAAGAGACAGTTTGCGTTCCCCGAAGATTTATTTGACTTTTCACCTTTTTCTTGCACGAGTAGCTTTCAATGCCAATTTTCTCTATTACTTCTCACTGTTTTTTCTTTTATTTCTGCTTTTATTTTTAGGTGTCTCTTTCTTTTGAGTTTGTTTTATTTTGCTTAGGAATCTTTTTTTAATCTGTTCTTCGCTTTTACTGATCATCATCTAAGCGTTTTCTCTCTCTTTTGCTTTAAATATTTGTTTTTAGGAAAAATATTTAAGAATATATTTTTTTAAGGTACTCTTCTTACATAATTTTTTTATTTTACTCTATAACCGTGTTACCAATGTTCAATTTACTAACCATGTAATTCTGAATTCAACCGAGAAAACAAGGGAACTCCTGGATCAAGTAATGAGAGAAATTTTTGCGTTATATGGAGAGGAAAACCATGGGACCGTCACACAGTTAGCCTGTCGGCAAAGAGATTCTAACCTATGATGTGTCTACCACTGAGTATATTTTACGTCAGCACTGGGATCAGTGCGAGCAGGATACGGAATTCGTATCTAGCAGGCGTTGCTGGGATTCGAACCCGTTTCATTTTATTAGGAGGCGAGCACTCTATCCCTTGAGGCAGCATGGCTCTCGTGTATAAATCTTACATTTTAGTTATTTTCGAAACTACTAGTTAAGATATTACTTTAGTTTTATGTTAAAATAACTAAACTTAAATCTTAAAACAGTTATTCATCACTGAAATTGCTTTCATTTTCAAAATCAATTTCGGGTAAAATTCTGAATATTAAATGTTTGAAATGTTTTTAAAACTACTTTTTTGGATTTTATATTTTAGTACAAATATAATTCTGATAATCTAATAGATTTTTTAGTAACTATTTGGCTTTTATTTATAATTGAGAAATACCAAAATATATTTTCACTCGTAACTAAATTGTCAGAAAAAAATAAATAAAAGGGTCACCGTTGTCCCATCTGCGTCAAATGATTAAAATTATCTGTTTATTCCATTTCTGTTGTTATTTACAAGAAGTTCATGTCCCTCCCAAACTTGAAATAAAGTTTTCAAGAATACAATATATCTCGACTAGAGTATCTCCCAAATTTTTTTCTTCTTCTTTTGAGACATTAAACATTGGTGTTTTATAAAACACCAAAGTTTATTATCTCAAAAGTAGAGAAAAAATTTGTTTAGTGTATTTCCTGGCCATGAATAGTAACATATTTTGAAGTTTAGTCTACCTATAAGTAGATGTCCTCAATGCTAAATTTTATTGAAATCAGTTGAATAGTTTCCGAAAATTATCATGCAATTAACCGTGAATAAATTTCGTCATCGACAAGGAAATTGTATTTACGAATGATTTAAAGCTAACATAGAGATTATTATTCGTTTACAAAATTTCGCCATGTATCATATAAACTTAAATATATAACACAAAAACCTAAGCACATAGCATAAACCTTAACATACAAACCTTTATCTCAAAACGCATTTAAAATTATCTGTTTACTTTATTCTGTTTCTGCTGTTATTTACCAAAAGTTCATAACCCGAGACCCGAAATAAAGTTTTCAAGAATCCAATATATTTCGACCTAAAGCATCTTAAAACTATGAAACACCAATGTTTATTATCTCGAAAGTAGAGAAGAGAAAAAAAAATTGTTTAGTGTATTTCCTGACCAAGAATAGAAACTTATTTTGAAGTTTAGTCTACCGATAAGAAGATGTCCTCAAAGAAAAAAAAAGAAAAGTGTCTTTCTCCATTTTCTTCTCAAGAGCCCGATGATAATCGGCACTTCGCACGCATTTCTATTTCCACAGCTGTTGCAAATGATACTCTTTCTGCATTTGAGACCTTGAAACACAAAAGCTTACACGGCTGAGAGAGCTTTCAATATTTTTATAATGCTCCTTCCGTTTGTGTTTTAATGAATTATAAAGTTTAACGTGTGTGATATAATTTGATTTTAACGCTGCTTTTTGAAGCACTGTCGCCAAGGAAAATAAAAAAGCAATAGTTTGAGTACCTTGCACTTGAAGCAATGCCATTATTTTAAACTATGTATATAATATTGCCGTGAAGAATTATCTGGGGTTTAGACAGACAAATAACTGAAATATTTTAATAGTTATTAAACTTCTTGTAAAATCACCAATTTGGAAGGAAAATTATCAAAATCACTGCCTAATTCGTAGTTTTTGCAAAATTTTATGAGCCCAAGTAATGCAGCATGGGAGTCAGTTCTTAAATTTTAAAAGACCCCAAACACTTTTCATTTTCAGAAAACTGTGGCCCTTCTCCATATTGACGTTTTAAGTCATTTTTAAAATAGGCGTGAACAGCGCAGGGTTTAGATAGGCTAAACTTGACCTAACAGTCATGAGTAACAGTTACAAACTCACAGCATTTATAAAGATAGCATAATATTCGCAAGAAAACATCCTTTCATATAGCGACGGAGCCGTCGAAAAACAGCTTTAATTATGGAGACTTTTGAAAGCAAACATTATGGATGTTTCTTTGAAGATTTTTCGCAAAAGGAAATAAATAGAACGCAATAAGAACGTTTTAACCTTTGACGCAGATGGGACACCGGTTTTTTTATATAGTTTTTTTCCGACGAATACCAAGTAAAATTATTATTTTTTTTATTATAAAAAACCGTCTAATAGTTACTAAAAATATGTTAGATAATCGGAATTATATTTATGCAAAAATATAAAATCCGGAAAAAGTAGTATGAATTTTTTTTTTCCATTCATATTCGAAAATTTATCAATTACTGATTTTGTAAATGAAATAAATTTCAATGATTGATAATTGTTTCTTTTAAATCTAAGTAAATGCAAATAAGAGAAAAATTAATATTAGGAAGAGAGCCGCATTTTTTGTCAAAACCGTGTTGGGTTTCAAAATACCAGTGCTTTTATGCAGTATTTCATAACCTTATATTATGAAAATGCTAAATATAATTGCTTTTACGGTGCTTTAAATTAATACAAAATAATTAAAAATATGTCATATATATTTTAAATGTATGTTTTAATGTTTGTAAATAAATTTTAATTGTAATTCTGAAATAAAAATTCTGCGTCAAAGGCTGAACTTATCTTAAGGAGTTTGCCTTAGATTCCTATCCACCTTGAGATTCCTATTTAAACAATTTAAATAAATAAATAAATTCTCGCGTCAATACTTTTATTAAAACGTTTACACCTGTGGATACATGATTCCTACATACAGATTTTCATGCTCAAATTTCAAGTATTTTCTCAATTATTTAAAAAGGCTTTTTCAGCCCCCCTTTTTTTATTTATCAACCCTGTTGTATGAATCAATATAGACTTCTATAAAACTAAATATTTGAAAAAAAAAAAACAAAAAAAAAAAAACAATCCGCGATTTTCAAACGACTTTCGTCAAAATGTGGACGAAAGGGTTAAAACTAGTAACAAGAGTTAATCAATGCGTGCAGAATTTTTTTTTAATTGAGATTTTGTGTTCGCAGAAAGTTTTTCTTTTTATCTAAGTCTAATGATATGATTTTAATGATAGAATTCTTTTTTTTCCTCTTGACACAACAGTCCATAACAGACCTGGTTGAAAGTTTTAAACGACATTTTTTCCACCAGTCTACCAGATGCATGTTTTTTCCCCAATTAGTTACCTTGAGCCGTGGTAACTTAGGGGATAGAGAGTTCGTCTTTCAGTGAGGTGAACCGGCTTCGAATCCCAGCGATGACTGCTCGACACGAATTCCGCATCCAGTTCGCCCCAACCACAATGATGACATAAAATATCCTTAGTAGTAGACGGATCATGAGTTGGAGTCCCCTTGCCATCGGCTAACCATGGAAAATTTTCGTGGTTTTAATCTCCACGTAGCGCAAAGGTTCGTTAGTTCATCAAAAAAGTTCTCCACAAAGGATCATTTCTCCCAATACTTCATCCAGGAGTTTCCTTATCTTCTGGATTAGGTTCGAAATTACAAGAATACGGATTTAAACATAGGTAGTCGTAAACCTAAAATTGGATCGGCTGTTCAACGACAGTTGTAAAAAATTAGTTACCTTTAATATATTCAATGTATAAACTTTCATTTTAATTTTATCAAAGTTTTGTCACGTAGTATTCCTAATATTGAGGTTGTTTTGTTGAAGGAATTTTGCACAGAGATTTAAAAAAACGAAGCTCACTTATTTATGTGCTTTTTTGACGTTACTTTCTAATCAAGTGATTTATTGTTTGTTGTATAATTTTTGCGTTGAATAAAAGGAGTAAATTAGCTAAAATTAAGTGAATTCATCTTTTTGCTTAATAATAATATAATCTAAGGAATTTTGCATCAAGAGAAAATTAAAAAGAGAAATAAAAATGTTTAATTTTTTTATGACCTTCATCAATCAAACTTTTTTTTGGGCATTTATTATTCATAGTAATCCCTATTATGATTCAAT
Organism: Parasteatoda lunata; assembly: GCA_949128135.1. NCBI lineage: Eukaryota > Metazoa > Arthropoda > Arachnida > Araneae > Theridiidae > Parasteatoda > Parasteatoda lunata. Next base: position 11,856,235 of record OX421976.1, on the reverse strand, counting down.
TATATTTGCAAAAAAGTAAAGTGATTTATATAATAAAGTATGAGAAATTATGAATAATTCATATATTTATGATACGTTGAAATTGTGTTGCTTTTACACTATTAGCTTTTTATTTTAAACCTAAACTAAAATTTGAAACATAAAACCTCATGAATAAAAAGTTGATAATTATTTTCATATTTATCAAATAATATGCCTATTAAAAATAGATAATAGCTTGGGAATTCACGAAAAAGATCTTTTTTTCTAATAATGCTGTGTTGTTATCAAAATATCCTATACGTGTCAAAAATAATGTTTATCTTTACTCTTTTCACTTTCAACCTTTAAATATAAACGGCATTATTCTTAAATGCATACTTAGGAACTTATTACTTTAGCTTCAAGCGAAACTAATTAATTTTACATAATGGAAAGAATTTTTTTCTTCTTTTTGCTTTAAAAGTAATGACTTTAAAATCTATCTCAAGTTTTAGGTATTATTTAAAGAAAAGTTTTATGGTAGCTAGGTTTTATAAAAGGAATATTTAGCAATATTCACCACAAAAAGATTTGCCGAATTATCTGAAAAATACGAAACAATTTTAGAAGAAAATTGGAATGCAGCTCATTTAAATTATTTCATATTGATGGTGTTTTCAATTGTAAACAACAACAATCTCGAGTTCTTGACCAGCTAGAAATTATACAACTTCTTACTACGGCTTATTCTGCGAGGCGATATTTTCAAACAGATAACTTTGTTTTTGATAAAAAATAAATTTCATAATTTCTGAACTCAAATGTGTTGTTTTTCATAAGGTATTAATGATACTAAGTAATTTCTGGCCAGTTTGAAGTGAAAATTTGTTTCAGTTATTTATAGATGTATTGTTAAAAAAAGTGACATAGTTGCTAATTTTAGAAAGTTGTTGTTGTAGTTCATTTACGTCGCACTAGAGCTGCACAATGAGCTATTGGCGACGGTCTGTGAAACATCCCTGAAGATGATTCTAAGGCATGCCATCACAATTTTGTTCCTCAGCAGAGGGGGTGGCATCCCCGCTTTGGTAGATCGACGACTTGCGTGCGAAGTCGAGCACTTTACGATAGAACAGTTTAAACTGGACCAATACCGCACACCCTCGGTCCATACGCAGACTGATCCAAGTGGTCATCCACCCTCACACTGACCGCAGCCAGTGATGCTTGACTTCGGTGTTCTGCTGGGAAAGGAACTAGAAAGAACATGCCTTTTTTGGCAGTCCTGATTTAGCCTCTTTTTACTAGTTTATTACTGTTCTTGTTGCAGGTCGTGCACCATCATTCTTTAGTGTTAGCATATTGTTAGAGCAGAGAGATTAAGTTCATTTTGCAAATTATCATTTAGGTTTGAATTTCGAAGTTGGTATATTGTTGACAAGGTAAAAAGTGTCTTATAACGATTCGTTTTTTCCTAAATGGCTTCAAAATACACCGGAAAGAGTAACACGGAAGTATAGGCAGTAAAGAGCTCACAGCGCACTCTAGTGTAGAAAGCACCATCCATAAAGGGCAAGTTCTGTTACACGGAGCGAGTGAAGTGTACTATAAATTGTTAGAGTTGTTTAACAAGTTGCCGTTCACGTATGAACCTCACGTATGAATTGAAATCGTTCAATTGGTTTTAATTTTAGACAAGATAGGGACTACATTTCCTCTGTTATTTGTAAACAAATGATTTACTGTTGTAAAGATAATGTGTTTTGATGACAAATTTAGATTATATTTTGGCTGAATTAGGTAACCTGCAAGTGATGTCACGCATCGGCGGTGAACCCGATTGGCTGCTGAATCAAAGTATTTATTTATTCCACAATTTGCTTACAGGTAAACCATTGAATACGATCCGAAAATTGATTGAGGTTCATAACCAAGCTTAATTACACGCCATTTTGTTTATACACAATCTGATTGCAGTGGTTTTCTTTTTCTCGAGTTGCAGGTACCTAGTTACCTTTCTCTGGCAAGGCATGCAAAATCAGAATAAGTGTTTGTTAACTTACTGGTCAACAAAAAATTTAGACCAGATTCCAAACTAATTTTGCCGAAACAATGAGAGGGAAGTATCGAGTAATAATTCAATTATTTCTTTATATCTTTACTATCGAATTTCCGGCGAATCAAGCAAAACATTGTATTATACTTACCTATGAGCAATAATTGAAGCTTACGTTTAGAAAAATAAAAGGTATTGATTTTAAAATTAAAATCATAGAATTTATTATGATAATAAAATTTATTATGATAATTTCTTTATCACTTAAATTTCAGTTAGAATAAAAATGTTGCATAAAAACGTTTGTTATTTCACAATATCGTCTTTTATTTCTTATAAAAATCGAAAAACTAAGATATTATGAAGTACTAAAAATAGTTATTACAGCCACTATTCCGGTCGGTGAATGGTGTACGTTAAATCTGTCGGATCACAAAGACCTCTATGTTCCTATAACAAATAATATTTGTGGGGGTACTGGATTGGAGAGTGATCGTTCTCTGATTCAGGTCAAAATCACAATTTGTGGATGAATAAATTAATGTATTAATGGGTCTACCCTATTAACGGGTCTGGCTTATGGGTGCGGTAGAAGTCGAATTCTTGGCCATAGATGGCGCCATTGGAAATCAAGAACAATCTCATCATCTTATCCCCAGCTCCTTAATGGCCTGCAACAACAATATCTACTACCTGGAGCAGTGTAAGTGTTGGGTATTAAATGTAAATTAAAGCAAAGGCGCACTCGGAATGAACAGATTTAGATGTTGATAATGTCATATAACTATCTGTAACCATCATCTATATTATTTAACTGTGACTGTAGTTTTTACACAGACGAATACAAATCATGTGAATAGAAAGACAAATAATAGCGGTTCCAAATAAATTGTTGCTTTCTTTAAAATTAATTAGTTTATTATTATTGATTGAAGAAAATAAATAAAGTGCAACAGATTATTTTAATTATATGGATTTGAAAAATTATGATAATATATTCTTTTAGAACCCTAAAATCAATTATTGTACTAGCTTCACATTTTCGATTGAGTAAGCTTTATTATTTTTTTTCCTTTAAGGTTCTTGGAGTATCAGAAAGAGAATTCTTGGATCAAATGGGAGTGTATTTCGTCTCTTTTGTTGGACAATACGGCTACGATAGAGTTTTGGGTGTTCTAGGGCGTCACATGAGAGATTTTCTGAATGGTCTTGACAATCTCCATGAGTACCTGAAATTCAGCTATCCAAGAATGAAGGCGCCATCTTTCTTCTGCGAAAACGAGACCTCTTCTGGACTCACTTTGCACTATAGAAGTACACGACGAGGATTTCTTTGGTACACCATTGGGCAAATACGAGTAAGTCAAAGTTTTTACTAAACTTAGATTTAAATATAATGTGTAAAACTAATAGTTGTTCTGACTTATAACAGTCCAATCAAATTTTTAAAACTCTTCTCGGTGCTTAATTATTTCTCTTTTTTTCACATTCTTTGGGAAGGGAGTAGATCTTCGGAGTAGCATTTACTTTTTATTACAACACTTGAGCATTGGCAAATCAATATTGTTATGTAACAGATAAACTATCGATACGCAGGTGCAGACCTTGGAGATTAAATGTTTATTTCCATGAAAGCAGATTCTGAGAAAAACAGAATTTAATGGTTTGAGATTGAGACCTTTGCCAACTGGAATGCGTAGTGGTCAGTGAGCTAATCTCACATCAAAAAGGTCCTGGGGTTGAATCTCGGACGAGGCATGGATATTCTTTCATTCTCTGTACTATCTGTCCTTACAGTGGTTAGCAATGTTGGCCCACCTAATAGGGTGCGTCTGAAAGAGTGGTCAACACATATGTCATACTGATACTTGAATGACAAGTGTCAATCGTGTGTGCATTGGAAGAAAAAGGTTTGAGATTACTCAGGAGCTAGTATATGATTGAAATCGTAAAAATAAAAACGTACATGAATATCACAAGCATTTATTTATATCTCCCGAAAATTTCAAAACAAATCTTACAATTTTTGATGTTGAAAAAATACAGTTTGAAAATCATGTTGGGCAAGAATCGTTTTTCCCTCGAAATTCCTTTCCAATCAATACCTCCTCAGTAGAACTCCCGTTGTTGCTTTCTTTGTTCGCCTTGTCTACGCAATCTTTGATCTATGTGAGGACAGAAATTGTTTTTCTCCTGCACTGTCCATCTTCGAAACGTAATAAATCTCGGGGAGAACCGATATTCAACGTTATTTATTTTTCAAAACTTAGTAATTCTCAAAATACAACAGATGTTGATCCAATCATCATTTTTGTACAAAATGGACATAAACCATTCTTCCTCCTTGATCTTCTTGCAGTAAAGATTAGCGTCTCCCTATGTTCAACTCCACAACATCCTAATGTAAAATTTTGATTCTGACCAAAAACATGCGAGAATACTGATTTAAATGTGGAGACAAAGCTGTGTTTATGGAGGGCTTGAGAGTTATATTAACTTGCATTTGCATTAACCATAGAGAGGAAAAGGATGTGAAAACCTTTTCCAGTTAACCAGCGGCAATGAGATTGTAACCTGTGATCATGTTACATAACATCTGAAAAACCCTTGCAAATATATTGCTGATTTGTGACCCATATGTTTAAATCCGGATCGCCTTAAAGTTAAATTTTGATCCTGACTGAAACGTTGCAAGTGTAGGAACTCCTGATTTTATTATAAAGATAAATCTGCTTTTGTGGTGGACGTTTGAGTGAAATTAACTCGCATCTGTGAAAGTTTGATTCTGACTCAAACGCTGCAAGTGTAGGAACTCCTGATTTAAATATGAAGATAAATCTGTTTCTGTGGTGGACGTTTGAGTGAAATTAACTCGCATCTGTTTAATCTTAATGTTAAACTTTGATCCTGACTCAAACGCTGCAAGTGTAAGAACTTCTGATTTAAATATGAAGATAAATCTGCTTTTGTGGTGGACGTTTGAGTGAAATTAACTCGTATCTGTTTAATCTTAATGTTAAATTTTGATTCTGACTCAAACGCCGCAAGTGTAGCAACTCCTGATTTAAATATAAAGGCAATGTGAAAAAATAATTTAAATATGAAAAAAAAAGAAGCTTTTGTGAAGGATATTTGAGTGAAATCAACTCGCGTCTGCGAAAGCTGCGAAAACCTAATCAAGTTTAACCGATGATAAAAGGATTGTAACTTATATTGTACTACTTTGGTTATTTTATGTTTACACTGTGGTTGATGTAAGAAGTAAGCAGTTTAAAAATTTCCCAGCCTTGACCAGGGTCAAAAGCGAGTAAGCAGAATAGGTAAAGAAGATATTTGAGAGCATGACTTTGAAATACTTGGAAATATTCTTGCAGATTTGAGACTTCAAATAGGCGATATTTTGCCAAATCAGAAAAAGTAACACCATTATATAGATAAACATTTTAATTATATAGGTAAACATTTATCGGGAACTAAGGTCAAAAAGTTTGATCATTGAAATGTTCTTGTCACTAGTCAAATAATCCATAAATTGGTTAAATTTCTTTATTTCTCTCGTTTATCTTTTAATTAAAAAGTCATGCTGTATTTAATGGTCAAGGGTAATAATAACCGTTTAAATATCACGTACATGTATTCCGATAATCCTGCATTTAATAATGAAGAGACTCAATAATTATTAAAATATCTCTTACTCACATTTGTTAAATTACAGAAATCCTACATTTAATAATAAAAAGACTTAATAACAGTTAACGGGTGTTAAACTTTTATTGGTTAAACTATCGTCATACGCTATTGAATTTGGAAGGTACTTACTCACTTTAAAAAAATATCACATTTATGTTTTAAATTAACAAACCCAAGAAACTGAAGTGGTAAGATACACTTTGATTAATAAAACTCATTCGTTTAAAACATTTTTGCCAAAATTATTTCCACTCCAGTCACATCAGCTCAGCTTGATGCCCTGGAATCATGTTTATTCATATAAAAGCTGATTCCCTTGTTAATGATCTCCTGTGAACTTACTCAGCATATCTCCAATAACGCATTTTGCCTTGATTTGCCCCTCTGAGCCTCTGTGATTTGCTTTGATCTGTTTTTTTTCTTTCATGTTTATTTTTATTCTTTCTCGGCTACTGAGCTTTTTTCTAATTTTGTTTTTTTCCTTCATTTTTAAATTTTTTTTGTTGGCAACTTTACGTTTTATATTTCAAATTACTTTTGTTTCTCCTCATTCACGTCTGGCGAGTCTTGAAAATGGGCACATATTCTTGAGCGCTCGAAACATGTCGACTGCTATTTCCAATCTATTTAAATTTGAAGTGAATAAAATCTTTTAATCAAATAATATTTGTGTTTGTTAAATGGCAATCAAACTTTATTCTTTAATAAATAACTTATTAGTTGTTTAAACATATCTATATTGGTTAAATTTATCTGTATAGTTAAAAAGTTACTTAAAAAACTGTTATACTTTCTTATTTTAGGAAGTTGGCCGACACTTCTACAAAACAGATGTTGTCATCGAGGTTCTCAAAGAAGAGACTATCTTTGACACTTTGCATGTCATGATGCAACTGACCTTTGACAATCGAGCTTTTCAGTTAGACCGACGACAAAACGTTCAGAGAATAGACAAGAACATGATGCCTGTACAGGCATTCCTTTTCCTAGAAATATTTCCTTTCTGTATAGTATTCGACGAATATCTAGTCATTAGAACAATAGGAAACAGTCTCTTAGCTGTGATGCCAAATATTGTTGGCAAAAAACTAACTTTAGTGTTCGAATTGACGAAGCCCCTCATTGAATGTACGTGGAGAGCGGTGAGTGTATTTATTATTAATTCGATTCATTTAGGGTTGTTTTAAAATGGGTAAAATAAAATAAAAAGTAAATTATGAACTCAATTTCTACACTCAGGTATATCATAAATTCAATTGCTTTATAGCACTGAGAAAAAAGTACGGTCAAAACTGTAAGATTATGGTAAAATTTCCCGTGTTTCTGGCTATATAGAAACATAAAAAGCTTGATAATTTTTACCGAAGCATTTCATTAATGATTTTGATTAAATTAACAATGAAATATGATCTTATAACATGTGATAAAATTTGGTAAATGTGGTAAAATTTGGTGGCTTTATAATACCTCCTTAGAGCAATGCATAAAGCTCATTTATTTGGTTAAATTTGCTTTTCAGTTTTTTTTATTACATATATTTTTTAAAATTTTTTTATCTTTAATTTTTTAAAAATTAAATGTGTTGTAATAAGAATAATCAAAAACTAGAATATCTGCCGTTTCTATATGAATTGAAAAATTACCGAATGAATAATTTAGGTTATGTTTTTTTTTTATACATATATTTACTTATATTTTTTTACTTATATTGACATTACAGTACAGTAATTTTAGCAGAATTTTTTATAACATATGTTAAAATTTGGTAAATGTGGTCAAATTTAGTAGTTTTATAATATCTTAGAGCAATGCATAAAACTCATTTATTTGATCAAATTTGCTTTTCAGTTTTTTTTTTTAAATTTTCTTTTTTATTTTCTTTTTATTAAACTTATGGTAATAAGAATACTTGAAACCTAGAATTTTTGCTGTTCCTATATGAATTGAAAAATTACCAAATAAAATGTTTAATGTATGTTTTTTTTATACTTAAAATGTTATTCCAGTACACTAATTTTAGCAGAATTTTTTTTATAACATGTGATAAAAAGTTTGCGAAGGTGGTCAAATTGGGTAATTTTATAATGATACCTTCAAACAATGCATAAAACTCATTTATTTGGTGCCTTTCAGTTTTTTAAATTTTTTATTTTTATTTTTTATTTAATGTGCTGTAATAAGAATAATTGAAAACTAGAATTTTTGCTGTTCCTATATGAATTGAAAAATTACTAAATAAATAATTTAGATTACGATTTTTTTTTATTTATTTATTATTTTTTATTTGCAGTACAGTAATTTTACCAGATTTTTTTTCTCCTTCTGGCGTTCATTTTAAACTGTATAACGAATGAATAAATGAATTTGTTTTTATAATTATATCGGTCCGTTAATTCACCAAATTATGTTATTATTAGTAACTTCATTTATCATTTGTTGAATGAAATGGCGTTATAATACTGAATTCATTCATGAAATTAAATAAAAAGAAAAAAAATTTACTCTACAACAAACATGGAGTTTAAGACTCCATAATTTCGAGATCATCGGTAAGATGGTGGCAATGGGTTCGGCATTGCGTGCTTGCCGAATTTACTTGCCACCAACCTGATCCTTATTGATATAAAGCTAGGTGGTCGAAAAAAGACACGGGCATTTTTTTTAAACGACAGCTTTCTCGTACTTATCGTGCTATACTCCCCTACAAATCACCGAGTTTCAATATTGATAAATATCAAATTTAATTACGTCATTACTTTTCATATTCAATATTAATTATTGAATATTTTCTATGGTAAATAATATAAAAGATATAACATTAAAATGCAGCTTTTTAAAAGTCTTATTAAATTAAAAAGCCTTTAGAATTCGAAGAACATTGAAAACCTTGTTATAGATAACGTTTTTAAACATATGCATTTCGACAAAAAATAGACTAATCATGTAATTTAAAAAACTGTAGTTTGGAGAGAGAAACTGATTGCAGATTTGAAATTAGTGATTCAAAAATATCCAACAACCTTCATAAAATCTCACGTGACAAAAAACAGAAAAAAAAATGATCTCTGGCGTAATCTCTCAATTTTTTGCTGATATAGAAAAACTTACCTCGGTGAAAATTGTTGCTAAACATGTTTGCTTGTTGATGAAAGTAAAAAAATTCGTTAAAAATAAAATGAAAACCAAAACATAGTTCACAAAATTAGCTGTGTGATAATTATAATGAACTAAATTACGTTTGAAAATAAATTCAGTTTAAAAATTGATTGTGTGCTATGCACTTTAAAATTATAAGCTCATCATTAATATTTTAAATCACTTTAAATTTTCATTTTAAAAATATATTGCGCACAAGATTCTTCTAAACATAATTTACCAAGAATAGCTAAAAATATTTTTCCCAAACTACTTTAAAATATCAAAACATTTAAAAATTTCTAATATAGTTTGTAAACAGTGGTTGTTAAGGGAGTGTTTACAGCGCATGCAGTTCAAAACGCTGTTATTGCTGTGTGGTTATGACAGTTCATTTTTGTCTTTCTGTATAAAAATATTTCGAAGTGAAATGTTTTAATTAAATTTTGTAAAGAAAAGACGTTTTGGAAACTGCTTTATTTTCGGATATCTAATTTCATTTTATCTTTGAATGACAGGTTCCTGCTCAAACAATTAATTTAAAATGAAACGAAAAACTAATTAAAATTTCTTTATAATTCATTCTTCACAACTCAGAAATCGCTTAAGAATAAAAATAACACTTTGAAAATTAGATTACTTTGATAATTTCCTTTCAATTAAAAATTCTCTACTTAAGTATTAGCGGCATTAGTATGCAAAAATCACGTAATTAAGCTAAGTTGATAAGATTTTGAAAATAATGAGATTTTTTTTTCCTGGTGATTATCTTCATAAGTGAAAGCTTGATAGTTTAATCCGTTTTATAGTTTTTGGAATTTTCCCTAATTTAGCAAATATTTATAAGATAGCACTTACTAAAAACGTAATATGGTAGTGTTGTGATCAAAGAAGATTATTTGAAGTACATATAATCTCATACTTTGCAGAATTAGAGTAAAATTGTTGTTGATTGGTTCCGAGATTTAAAAACTTAAGAAATAGAAAACTTGCATCAATGTTTAAAAATAATTACTAATTTCACTTGCCCCACAAATGAGGTAAATTAAGTTATATTATCAGTTAAATCTATTTTCAATATTATATTTTAAATGTCATCACTAATTTATGATTTTTTAATATTCACAACTTTAACAAACATTTTAAGCCTAGCTCTTAATAAAAAAAAGTAAAATACGATAGTCTAAAGCAAAACAGAAAGGGGGAAAAAGCACAAATAATTGACATTCTGTAAGTTTTAGTTCTATAAACAAGAACCTTTCTTAGTGTCAAAACGTCAAATGAGGGTACAGACAAGCACGTGTAAAGTGGTTTAACCAATAAGGACAAAGGAACAAGTTTGAATAAGGAAATAATAATGGGGAGATAAGAAACAGGGGTCAGAGAATTTGGCAGGAACCCCAGGGAGTCAA